>JARACY010000538.1:0-88484 GCA_029255725.1 Scrobipalpa atriplicella | reverse complement strand
CCCGAAATCAAAATAATAATAAATTACTACTCAAAACCTTTTGAAAGCTGCAAGGGCGTAAAAATATCTATCTTTTATCTGCAGCTGAAATTACAATAAAATAGTATCATGTCGCACTGGGATTACATTTGGAGTGAGATTGAGCCAGCACCGATAAAGATCTTTCTTAATTAGTTTAAGACAATGACATTTATGTTTTATGTACATTTTATAAATTAAAGCAGTAATAGCTAAAAGGGTAAATTCTAAATTAAAATACCTTAGCTACTTTAACAGATATATAAGGTTAAATAAAATAAAATATTATACACACCGAGATGCTAAACCATCGGCATAAGGCAATATTGCCAGCAGCGTCCAACATAATTTAAAAATGTTATAGTGATTTGATTGTAGTACGGCCCTGTGCCCACATTAATTGCATCACTCTACAATGCCCCAGGTGATCTAGATTTCAGCCAGGTTATAGCGTCATCGGATATTATTATGTGTTTGCTATTGTTATCGACAACACCTAGTCTTTTCTCTCTTTGATTGAAAAAAAAAAAATTTATTTCGATGAATAAAGGTAAAACTTACTATCAAGCTGGATCGGAGCGATTCAAAACATAGCTTATATAATTTTCCAGCTGCTTTTCTTCCCGGACTTATCTTAGAATTTTGAATAAGAGATAACCAAATTTAAATAAAATTACAAAGGTAATAATTTATAGAAATTGTGTTGTAGAGCTAAATTACGATACATACTTTGCATCATTGGGCGCTTTTCCACTAGACGTCACGTGAACGGCAACGGCGACGGCACGGCAACGATCACGTGACAATATCTATGGGAATCGATGACATGCCGTGACGGTGCCGTGCCGGCAAGTGGAAAAGCGTGTCATATAATTTCATTGATTTTCATACATTATCTCACCTACGATATCGTCGACGGTACCGTGCCGTCGCCGTTGCCGTTGACGTGCCGTCTTGTGGAAAAGCGCCCTTACAAAGGAAGCGAAAAGTATGCTATTTTTGTTCGAACCATCAACGGAGTTTCCAGTAAATAAATTCCCGATCCAAGACTCAAGATCGAAAGTGAAGTCATTGAAGTGTGTTTGTTAGCACAAAAAACACTTGATGTATAAAAATCTCGGAAATTATTACCAGAAAAAGTAATATTCTTTTGCGTTAGCACATTTTCCTCTAGGTCGCGGTTAGGGCTTCCATGAAAAATATTATTTCACACTCATTCTTTAACATTTTATTAAATGTTCGCTTTCTGTTAGCTTTGTGAACGGTATGTATAGAGAATTTTCCGATGAAAATTTATCATGGAGTTATGTTGCTTTATAAAATGCTATATGGTCCTTTTAACTTATGGCGTATCTATCTATAGGTATCTATGCCGATGCATTTACCTAAACAATTAATTACATGGAAATGATGGAAATATTTAAATTGTGACATAATTCTTGTCCTTTTGGCATGGTACTTTTTTCAAAGGTACACAAAATTAGAAATGTTATACGCTTCACACCACTTGATACTTGAACTAATAAATTAATTTAGACGACGTACTCAAATACTACTTGATTCATTTCCACATCGTTTAACAGAACATATATAAAGGTTGGCATTCACGCCCGATTGATCTAAAGTTTATATTGATAGAACTTATTTATAAACATAATCTTAGATATTATAAGATACATTGGTTTATTTATAGTCGTAGAGTGCATCCCACTCATAATAATTATACCTACATAGTTAAGTCATACCTAGCTATGTATTGCGTTGTCGAGTCGACGAAAGATCCAAGAAACCCTGGCATCTAAGTTTTAAAACCATACATATTATGTCATGGTTTGTGCAACAACCATTATATTATTTGCTGCAAAATAACATTCCAAGTAAGAAATTTCTGGCAAACGTCGGGTTTCAAAATTAAATCGAATCACTCGAATATGTACTAGAATTTAATTTCGATTCAAAGTACTTAGATAGAAGGTGAAGCCTCCTTATTCGATCATATCGCCATCAAATCATTGACATATACCAAACGTATTACCAGTAAAGGAATATGCTCAGCCTATTTCCCTGAAAGGTGAAAGGTTCAGCTGTCTGTCTACTTTCACTCGCGCTAAAAAAAAGTTACTATATATAGGTACTCGTATTTCGAAGATGGTATCGAAATTCAATTTATAGTCCACTATATTTCTACCGCCAAGTCAATGGGGGAGATTTATGGAAAGGTTGTCTTTTCCGGCAGCTGCCTTATTCTGAGAACTTCTTGGAACGAAGTAACATAAGTTTGTTATAATGTAAGTCCAATGTTCTTTCAATGTGAATTAAAAATGTGAAAAAGCACAAGTTTTTCCATGAAAATATTGGTTAAAAATCAAGACATGGTGAAAACATTCGAAAAATTTAATGTTTTTGAATTTACATTATCCCGGAGTATAATCATCATCATCATCAGCCACAACAGTCTACTGCTGAACATGGGCCTCCCCAAAATTGGGGGTATATGCCATACTCACCACGCTTGGCAAGCGGGTTAGTGAGCGCAGTAGAATTATCCATTCACAGGAAACGCTGCTGCCCATTCCCTGGATTTATCGCTTAGTCGCCTTTTACGGCATATGCACCCGCAGGCAGTTATGGGTGATGCTATTCTAATCCGGCACCACACGGGCAAAGTATAATAAAATCACGGTATTTTTTTCCATGTAACTTCCATGCTGGACTGGGAGTGATAGAAAAACTAAGAATGTGTCAGCTACATCTCCTCCCGTGCATGCTGTAAAAACCAGCTAAGGGATTCGAGGGTTTCAGTTTATTGCAATTTAGGCGATGGGCTGACAACCTGTCACTATAGCAATATACCTACATAATCATCTGTAATAACCCTCAAAACTTGTCAGACGTGGTGGAACGACCTTTGGGTCGTTTTAAGCTCTGCCTACCCCATTAGGGATAAAGGCGTGATTTTATGTATGTATGTAAGTATTTTTTTTCTCACAATAAAATAAACGTTTTTTTTTTTCTAGAACTTACTTTGTTTTTTACGTTAGGTTAGGTATGTGCTGTATGCTGGTTTTTACAGCATGCACGGGAGGAGATGTAGCTGACACATTCTTAGTTTTTCTATCACTCCCAGTCCAGCATGGAAGTTACATGGAAAAAAATACCGTGATTTTATTATACTTTGCCCGTGTGGTGCCGGATTAGAATAGCATCACCCCATAACTGCCTGCGGGTGCATATGCCGTAAAAGGCGACTAAGCGATAAATCCAGGGAATGGGCAGCAGCGTTTCCTGTGAATGGATAATTCTACTGCGCTCACTAACCCGCTTGCCAAGCGTGGTGAGTATGGCATATACCCCCAATTTTGGGGAGGCCCATGTTCAGCAGTAGACTGTTGTGGCTGATGATGATGATGATTATACTCCGGGATAATGTAAATTCAAAAACATTAAATTTTTCGAATGTTTTCACCATGTCTTGATTTTTAACCAATATTTTCATGGAAAAACTTGTGCTTTTTCACATTTTTAATTCACATTGAAAGAACATTGGACTTACATTATAACAAACTTATGTTACTTCGTTCCAAGAAGTTCTCAGAATAAGGCAGCTGCCGGAAAAGACAACCTTTCCATAAATCTCCCCCATTGACTTGGCGGTAGAAATATAGTGGACTATAAATTGAATTTCGATACCATCTTCGAAATACGAGTACCTATATATAGTAACTTTTTTTTAGCGCGAGTGAAAGTAGACAGACAGCTGAACCTTTCACCTTTCAGGGAAATAGGCTGAGCATATTCCTTTACTGGTAATACGTTTGGTATATGTCAATGATTTGATGGCGATATGATCGAATAAGGAGGCTTCACCTTCTATCTAAGTACTTTGAATCGAAATTAAATTCTAGTACATATTCGAGTGATTCGATTTAATTTTGAAACCCGACGTTTGCCAGAAATTTCTTACTTGGAATGTTATTTTGCAGCAAATAATATAATGGTTGTTGCACAAACCATGACATAATATGTATGGTTTTAAAACTTAGATGCCAGGGTTTCTTGGATCTTTCGTCGACTCGACAACGCAATACATAGCTAGGTATGACTTAACTATGTAGGTATATTATTATGAGTGGGATGCACTCTACGACTATAAATAAACCAATGTATCTAATAATATCTAAGATTATGTTTATAAATAAGTTCTATCAATATAAACTTTAGATCAATCGGGCGTGAATGCCAACCTTTATATATGTTCTGTTAAACGATGTGGAAATGAATCAAGTAGTATTTGAGTACGTCGTCTAAATTAATTTATTAGTTCAAGTATCAAGTGGTGTGAAGCGTATAAACATTTCTAATTTTGTGTACCTTTGAAAAAAGTACCATGCCAAAAGGACAAGAATTATGTCACAATTTAAATATTTCCATCATTTCCATGTAATTAATTGTTTAGGTAAATGCATCGGCATAGATACCTATAGATAGATACGCCATAAGTTAAAAGGACCATATAGCATTTTATAAAGCAACATAACTCCATGATAAATTTTCATCGGAAAATTCTCTATACATACCGTTCACAAAGCTAACAGAAAGCGAACATTTAATAAAATGTTAAAGAATGAGTGTGAAATAATATTTTTCATGGAAGCCCTAACCGCGACCTAGAGGAAAATGTGCTAACGCAAAAGAATATTACTTTTTCTGGTAATAATTTCCGAGATTTTTATACATCAAGTGTTTTTTGTGCTAACAAACACACTTCAATGACTTCACTTTCGATCTTGAGTCTTGGATCGGGAATTTATTTACTGGAAACTCCGTTGATGGTTCGAACAAAAATAGCATACTTTTCGCTTCCTTTGTAAGGGCGCTTTTCCACTAGACGGCACGTCAACGGCAACGGCGACGGCACGGTACCGTCGACGATATCGTAGGTGAGATAATGTATGAAAATCAATGAAATTATATGACACGCTTTTCCACTTGCCGGCACGGCACCGTCACGGCATGTCATCGATTCCCATAGATATTGTCACGTGATCGTTGCCGTGCCGTCGCCGTTGCCGTTCACGTGACGTCTAGTGGAAAAGCGCCCAATGATGCAAAGTATGTATCGTAATTTAGCTCTACAACACAATTTCTATAAATTATTACCTTTGTAATTTTATTTAAATTTGGTTATCTCTTATTCAAAATTCTAAGATAAGTCCGGGAAGAAAAGCAGCTGGAAAATTATATAAGCTATGTTTTGAATCGCTCCGATCCAGCTTGATAGTAAGTTTTACCTTTATTCATCGAAATAAATTTTTTTTTTTCAATCAAAGAGAGAAAAGACTAGGTGTTGTCGATAACAATAGCAAACACATATAATATCCGATGACGCTATAACCTGGCTGAAATCTAGATCACCTGGGGCATTGTAGAGTGATGCAATTAATGTGGGCACAGGGCCGTACTACAATCAAATCACTATAACATTTTTAAATTATGTTGGACGCTGCTGGCAATATTGCCTTATGCCGATGGTTTAGCATCTCGGTGTGTATAATATTTTATTTTATTTAACCTTATATATCTGTTAAAGTAGCTAAGGTATTTTAATTTAGAATTTACCCTTTTAGCTATTACTGCTTTAATTTATAAAATGTACATAAAACATAAATGTCATTGTCTTAAACTAATTAAGAAAGATCTTTATCGGTGCTGGCTCAATCTCACTCCAAATGTAATCCCAGTGCGACATGATACTATTTTATTGTAATTTCAGCTGCAGATAAAAGATAGATATTTTTACGCCCTTGCAGCTTTCAAAAGGTTTTGAGTAGTAATTTATTATTATTTTGATTTCGGGAGGTCGTCTATAATACCTTAAATCTAACTCAAGCTTATTTTCCTATTTAATTTTCGTTGAATCACAAATAAAACCTGACAAAAAGCAAGACTGACTTATGGTGGTTTAAAAATAATTTGAGTTTCCTCAAACTACAGTACAGACGAAAAATTATGTTCTGAGTCCTACACTGTATGTTTGTTTCAATATGTGAGGCACGTCTATCATGCGGGCTTGGGCAACTCCAGCCGCACATCATATTGGTATCGATTCGGCCGACCCATTCAGATCTTGCCGCAACCTGCCTATTTGTTAACTTGGTGCGCTGGTACATATATACCTACGTTCTTTTCTTCAGTAACCGGACCTTTACTGTTGGACAATATATGCCTCATCCAAGGTTTTCATAGGTCACGGTTTTTTGGCTGTTTCCATCCAACGGATGCTTGAGACTTTCAAGGTCATCGGTCCACCTGCCATGCCATTCTGCGCTTTCCGTTCCAAGATTCCACCTAATATATTTAAACATAAAGAAAAGTAAGCTAAGTAGTATAGTCTCTTATGAAGATGAAAATGATGAAAATGTTTTTGATCTGGTTTACAAATGAACTTGAACTGAGTAAAGCTCTAAGAATAAATATCTAAAAATATCTAGGATAAAGACTGCACAAAGTAAGTGTTTTCCTAACGACTAATGACGGACTTTTTAATATGATTTTATATAAAAAAGTGAGGAGTAAATAAATAGAAAAAAAAACTAAGTTATTTTTATATAAAATTATTACTTTCGTTTCGCCCTCAACGAAACAATAAAGCTAAATGTCTTTAGATCTCAAGTTGGATGATGCATACGAAAATCTAATTCGACCATCTTATGTAATAAGTAATGATAATTAATATATTTTTATCATAGTATTTATATTAGTGAGAAGAAAGTAAAGTTTATGTTTCCTGCCAGCTTACCAACATGCTATAGGTAGCGTCTAACAGTCATCTCTATTCCGTTGCTCTATGCAAACTTTGCAGCTAACTTATACTAGGTACTTATAATGTGGCCCAGGCTTCACCACAAGCCTTACACAAGCAAACGTGTTTATTATCGTTGCAGCTGGTGCACTTCAAACTACACACAAGTTAGCGACGTATGCTAGAAGACTGTTTATTGACGTCAAAGACAACAACAACGTGAAGTAGAAATTCTGGGTGTGTTCTGCTTCTATTAAACTGTACTAATAAAGTGATACGGCTCCTATAGTATTGATTTGCTAAAAGTTCTTACTCAATCAAACCAATAAAAATAGTGGCATAGTAGTACGTATTGGTTACGGTGCTGCTTACCATCAGATGGGTTGTATGCTTAGTTGCCACAGTATCATAAAAAACTAGCTGGAAGTTAAAGAAAAATTTAGGAAAACTAATATCACACTTCACTTCATAATTGTTTACTGCAGCTGTTAAATAGACTTACTGAAGAAAATACTACAACACTAATTGATGAAGTGAAGAAATTGCTGATAAAAGAAAACATGTACGTACAGAGGGAGACTCTAATCGTAACGAAAGCATGAGTTTGAGCCTAATTTGAGTGCGGTAAATAAAGCGGTAAAATCAATAAAAAAGTGCTTGAATAATGGATCCGTATTAAATATTATTGACGAACTTTTATTAAATATAGAGTGATTATAATATCTTTCGTCTATCACACTTTTGTAAAAATTAACGTTGCTTTTTTATATTTTGGTATGGAACAATACCTACCTTACATATTCCACATAAAAAAAAAAACTATATAGCCAAAATAATAAAAAAAAAAAAAAAATATATAAAAATATATATATAAAAATATATATAGCCAAAAGGCTATAAAACCCAACAGGCGTTATCGGGTTTTACGTGCTCGCTTCTGAAATATTCGACGACCCAATTGCTACGGCTTTGTTAATTCGCATGAGATTCGCATAGTCGTACCTTGAAAACTGTGGTATTACAAACTTTTACAGAAGGGTACTCGGCCGAAGAACTGCCTGAGGCAGAGTTGTTACTAATAATAATAAATCAACCTTTTTGAGCAAATCTGACACTGAAAACTAAAGTTGTAAGTTTGTGACATTTGATGTTTTTGTTTCATTATTTATTAGCTCTTTGGCTTTAGTTTTCAATCGGAAAAAACTTGTATTTTCTCGTTATTATTATTTAAAATTAGGTTGAAAAAAATTATAGAAACATGGAATAAGTTGATAAGCACCAAAACCATCATTACCACCATTTCTTAGCATGCAAAGTTGCCGCGGCTCCATCAGCTCTATAGACAATATTTACGAGAACATTATATACAACGGATTGAATAACATCGACTACCTAACAAAATGGTTGGAAACATGTAAGTAAACAGTACTTTCTAAGGCCTGTATTTATAATCAGCTCTCAAGAGTGACAGCGAGTTTGAGTCCGTATCAGAAATGTCATTACAGTACAAAATGATCTGTCAAATCCATACTACAACCATATACCTATATTGCTCTCAATTTTGAGATCGCTTTATAAATACGAGCCTAAGAATAAGGGTTCAAGCCCAACTAATTCACCAACGAAAGCATCTGTTGGGTATCTCTTGCCATAACCTAAGTACCTATTTCCAATCAATCTTGTCCTAAATAGAATTGCCCGTTTCACTTATTCCTACTAATTTATCTCTACTTACTGGTAGGAAAGAACGAATTTAGTTAATTAATTAACAAAGTAAGATACTGTTGATAAACATAATTATTTATCTGTATATCATCATGTATCACACCAGCTAGTTAAATAATATACTTAAGTTTCCATAAATAATAATTACTACGGTGTAAATTATTTCAGCTGGTGCATTGAAAGTAGCACAAAAAACCCCCAAGACTGCCAGACTGAAACTAAACAAAGCTCATAACAAGAACGATATACCTTACAAGAAGTTCATGGTATGTTTTATATTTTTTTATACAGTCTGTATGTAGAATTCGAGACAATATTCTCAATGCAGTGCTGATAAGCATATTTCTTAATTTATTTTAAGTTTTGACTCTCACTTGCTTAAATTAGAAAAAGAAAGAAACGAGATATAAATTCAATAGTAGAATTTAAGGCTGATGAGGAATTCAAGATGGGTTGATAACGGCTGATTTAAAATACTAAATTACTATCAAAGTATTGATAATGAATGCTTCCATGTTGGACTGGGAGCGATAGAAAAACATAGAATGTGCCAGCTGCAACTTCTCCCGGGCATGCTGTAAAAACCAGCTAAGGGATTCGAGGGTTTCAGTATATTGTCATTTAGGCGATGGGCTGACAGCCTGTCACTACAGCAATATACAGATCTTAAACAACCTTCAAAACTTATTAGACTTGGCAGAACGACCTTTGTTTGGGTCGTTGACGCTCTGCCTACCCCATTAGGGATACAGGGGTGATAATATGTATGTATGTATGTATTGATAATGATAACAAACACAGCATTTTATCGTAGGAAGCACTGAATTCACTCTGCGATGGACGCCGCAGCAAAAAGATCCGTTGTATTGAATTGTTAATGCACGAGAACGATCTCCAAGAACAAGAAATAATAAAGAGAGCTCTACGCGAAACAGTAGCAAAATACAAAAATTCAAAACAAGAGGCATGTAAAGTAATGTAACTTCAATATACTAACTGATTTTTAAACTAATGATTGCATAGTTTCATTCATTTAAATTACCAATATCTATTAATCAATCATTATTATTACATTACTTATTTTCATATTTCTCCAAAAGCCCAAATCTAGTCTATTCTGTAAGTTAGTATCTTCTAGATTAGGGGATATAAGTACCAAATATCATTAATTAATAATGGTAGCAATTCGTAATTGCAAATACCTGTCGTTTTCTGTCATGAGAGAACAAAAAGAGAGGGCAATAATTTCAGTCAAGATAAGTTATAAGTCGTGCCCTCTACGAATTGATAGCAATGTAGAGCAAGGTGGAGATATTTCGTCTAACAACTGAGCTATTAAGAATATTTTACATGGTATAAAAGTCTAACCTACAAAATGTCAGTAAAAGCGTAAAAGTAACTTTTAGGAGGCAATTATGGATATTACACAAAAGGCAAGGGGTTATAAAGAGCAGCTGGGTTATCGGATATTATTCGCGTCTTTACTTCTGTAGTATTCTAGTAACTCAAACTCGCTGTCACTCTTGAGAGCTGATTATAAATACGGGCCTTACAACCGTTCGTTCATTGCACTTAGAGACATTCTCTCTCACTACCTATTTTCATCTAAAATATCAACATTGTATTTAAAATATTCATACATTCAAATCCTATTCATACGTGAATGCTGTAAAAACTTGGTTTTACAGGAGGGTTTGACAATTTTTATAAAGCTGAAAATTTGATATTTTTTCACGTGGATACTTAGCTATGGGCATGCAAATTCGAGGGTTTACTACTAAAACTCTTATCTCCATTTTTAAATCCACGCGAGTAGAATACACTATGGCCCGTATTTATAATCAGCTCTCAAGAGTGACAGCAAGTTTGAGTTCGTATCAGAAATGTAATTTCAGTACAAAACGACCTGTCAAATCCATACTTAATATTGCTCTCACTCTCGAGATTGCTTTATAAATACGAGGCAAGTAATGTGGTGAGTAAGAAATTATGTGAAAGAGGATTTTTGCAAATAGAAAGTACTAAATGTTTCTGTGTTGAATTCAAACTATTTTTTATACTTTGGTTGAGATAGTTATCGTTTAGCTTTTAGTCACGTCACAGTATAATAAATAGTACTGTAACTTATTCACATTCAAAGATCAAAACTGAACTTTTAACTTCTTGGGTGCTGCTGTCCAAGCTTGCTCTATATAATGTCCTTGTTTCTACAATTTTATCCCTTCATTTAAATTTTTACTAAAAAAATGATTGCGACTGTATTCTGCCCAAACACGAATCTGCCTAACACGTTCCTGCCTAATTGAATTTCTGCCGTATCCCGAATCTGCCGAACCGCGCGTAACCCATACTCATCACAAATAATAATTTTAAAAAGAAAACATTTTACAACTAAGTATCAGACTCGATAAAAATCGTTCGTTTCATTTCCCCTACAATTATTACGTTTTCCAATAGCGATGTTATCAGATTACATCCGTTGGTGTGAAATGTGGCTGACAGCTGGAATGAGGGTGGAATAATACGAGAGCCCGTGTGACCGTAACATAACAACCTCGTCTGCCTACCTCAACTACCCGTAGGCTATTATTTTGTAAAATTGGGAACATTTTCCGAAATATAATAATTTTCGATTGTTCACACATTAAGCACAATCCTTGTTTTATTCCATTTAGTGGTAGACGCTCTTATAAAAGTGGCCAGTAAAGTTCGTTGCTCATTGTGAGACCTAATGTGGATTGTTTCATGTTAGTACAAGTAGTCCTTGCCCTAGTAGACCAGAACACGGAAGTGTGACCTCTCAAAATTATCCTTGGGCAATTATTATACAATCAACTTAATATAATAGTAGGATTCCCTTTATCAGGGTCATTCAGGATGTTATATGAATGGACATGTAGCTACAGAACCAAAGAATAACCGGAACATTTGATAGTTAATCTTCGCCTATTATTGCTTGGTTACGGCGTAGCGGGGCGTAGTACTCGTAGCTACAAAGCGCGTAGGCAAACTCTACGGCGTAGCGGTGGAGCAACTACAAACGTTATACATAATTTATAATGAACACGTTTAATGTTGGCCTCTATTACGAAATAATGAACGTGGTTAGTTAGCTACGTTCTTATGCTTGTTACGATGCTTTGATAACTGAGACATTGCTTCACAATGATACAGGATGTAACATAGTACCTATACTATAGGTATTTTTTTTTACTATAGCAGTGGTTATTCGATAAGTGTTTTTTTTTTTCATAAAATAAAAACTGCAGTAAAAAAATACATATCGCCACAGCAATACATAGTTCTTTGTGAAATGACCCTCAAAGCTTGGTAAAAGAAAAAAAAAACGCTCGCTTGGTGATGCTCTGTATACCCTTTAATGGAACTTAATCATAAAGATGACACTATAATATAAAGTCCTCACCACGTAAAATTTAAAACATCATCAAGACTAATGTCAGTTTTCTTGTTTATTCATCAATAATTCCTAAGGGCCTATTAGTAGCTGTTGACCTTTCCAAAGCGTAAAACATTAACGAAAAGATCAATTCTCCATCAAACAATACCGTTAACACTTTACCCAACTCTGGCCACAAATAGTTTTCTGAAATAAGAAAAGAAATAGCTAGAAAAATAAGACAAATGCCCGCGTGTCAACGTTAATAGTTTTGTCCTACGTGCAAACATATTCGTAAACAAGAAAAATTTTGTTGTTTTGTTGTGTTCCTTTCAAATCTTACTGACAATATTTAACAGTTCAGTTTTTAATTAATATTAACTATCTAGGTGATAATAAAGTCCTGTCGAGGGCACCGGAGGTAGGTATTTCTTACTACTAGAGGCCTTCCTAGAGGATTCCGTCACGTTTCTAGGCCAGTTTTACATTTTCATTCAAAACCCCTAGATAGTCTTTGTAGCTTTACTGTAGCCAATAACCCGTTGCTGATAAAAATTGTCATGTAAGTTTTGAATCCCGTTAAGGAATCAATCATGAAAGGAAAGGAAAGGAATAAATCGTGATTGACTCTAGTAGCAAAGTAGTAATAACCTCCATCGCGCCGGCCTCTTTGTTGGTAAATATTAAAACATTCCCGCGCTCCCGATGTGCGCTGGCCTGAGCCGTGTGGGTTGAGATCCTATTATCTAGACTAGTGTTGTCGATCGATAGTACATCTATCGATATTTAGTCGATAAATGACCAAAAACAAGGTAAATATTAAAATATTCCGCGCTCCCGATGTTAAGGTGATAGATGAGCACAATCATAGGTAAACGCTGGCCCGAACCGAGCAAGTTGAAATTTTGGCTGGACTAGCGTTGCCGATCAAACATGTTTACACTTTTGATAACCTGTTTTTTTTATACTTACAATATTATGGAAATCAATAATGTTGCTTACAAGTAAACTGCCCCTCGAAAACCTGTGAGAGTTTATATGAAAAGCAAATGCTTACTTAATTTTAAACATTTTGTCCATACTGAACACTGATTTGAGAAGTCGCTGGCGCTCCCTCACTACTCCCTAGCCCCCAGCCCCTTTTCCTATTTTGTGATACTGAATATTTTTATATAGTTTAGTTAATGAGCACGGCATATAAACAATTTCATACACACATAAATTAAACAAACAATATACCTATTATATTCACATCTGTATCCCTAACAAATATCTCTTTGTATTTTTACTATCTCACTATCGATAGTTGAGCACCACTAATAAGAACGCCTGCCCCTGTTGTGTTGGGATCATAGTAAAACAATATTTATAAAGGGCATTTTATAATTATTTCAGTGTGAGTTTAGTTAAATGGCTAGTTGTAAATTGTTACTAGTAACGAAAAATTAATTTCAAAGCTTGACGACAAAAATACTCGAGTTAGAGAAGTTTGGTTACTCTAGCCATTAGCAATAATAAAATTATCAATTTTGCATCTTATAGTTATTTGATTAATTAAAATTGGAGCTAAAAATATAAATTGTGATTTTTTACGTATTTTTACTTCATCAGAAACAGAACCCTGAACCCATTTATTGCAATCGTTAGTATTTTGCTGGTAAAGCCCAATACAATTCATTTACAGGGACTGAATAGCTCTAAAATCTTCATATTTAAAAATCTGCTCACACAATTATATGTTTAAAAATATTGAAAACCAAAGTTTTAACGTTACACACAGATTAATACCTATAATAAAATCTACCTGTCAAATAAATTCCAGTTCGTCCAGTTTTCAGAAAAAATTATAAGACGGACATTAATGCCAAACTCTAAAGGTAGTTAAATTTTATGAAAACTTTTTTTAATATTCGAAGTCGATACTTAACGGATGATACTAACAAGATAACCGACCTCAAGGAAACAGTTATACAATCGCCAGCAGGTCAAGTTATACTGGATCATCTTTATCACAATTTAAACAACCAGCATACAAGGTAGAGTTTTCAGACCGCTAGTAAAATTTTAATTTTAGTTGGTTGGATTCCCAGTTGTGGCAGGCTTATTTTCAAAAATAAGGGAATATTTCCTTTGAGTAAATGCTATCTCCAGTATTTAGAGCACTTTCCCTGGAGGAGCGGCCTGAAAATTCTACCCTGTATATTGTGACTTTAAATGGTAACTCGACCTGCAGGCCGCTGTACATCCCAGTGAGTCGTTAATAATCGAGTTTAAAACTTTTTTCATTATCTCGCGATACTCTTACATAAATTTCCTTCTGTTTCAACTAACGCACTAATTGATGACAGTGAAAAATATACTTTGCTCTTTGTTTTTGTATTAATCTTGCATATTTCAGAGATATCACAAAGGATTCTGGTCTATATCAGACGAAAGTGTGCTTAAAATACGAATTTAATTACATCAAATCAAATACTGTTGTCTGTTGCTGATTACTATGTATTACTATGTGTTATGCAAAGTGTATACTGAACTTTTTTTTCACTTTGAAAGATGCATCAGATCCAACATAGAGACTATGAAACCACATAAACACAAAATCATACAGGTAGGTACACCGCAAATGAATTACTATTTATCGTAGTAGAGTATACGATAAATGAGTATTAAAATTGTTAAAAGTCTTGGAAAGAAAATATGTTCCTGTAATTATTAATAGTTTCCTTTTTAAATTTTCTCTCTGATCGAAGAATATTCAATTCAAGATAGCAGAATCATCAACTCAAACCAAAAGTTTGAAGTTAAACGAAGAGAAGGTAAACTAAGAGTAGTAGTTTTGATCAGATCGGATTAATATACTTTATGAGTCGAGAAAGAAGTTTCAAATGTTATTCTTTTACTAGGTACTTATATTCAAGTAAAGTGCATTTCATTGCTAGTCGAAGACCCTAAAGTGAAGGTTATGTACGTTATATGACCAAAATATATTTTTTATTGTAATAGTCGTATGCAAATGCAACAAGCGTGTGAAGGTGCACTGTTGCAAGCATGAGACAACAAGGCACTGGCCTCGTCTTACTTACCTGACTAAGGCAGCCTTGGCAAAACAATAGGTATTACCTACTGCTAGATACACTGTCTTACTGTGTTACAAGGTACACTGCATATCGTCTTTAAGTAGGGTTACCAGAAAAATACCAATACTTTGCTAATTATTTTAATTGACACCTTTTTTTTAATTTATCATATTCATTCATATCATATCATATCAATTTGCGCCCTGCAAACGCTCTTATCAATATCAGGATATTATACCTCTAATATTTCGTAAGTTTTTTTAGTATTCTCATTCTGGCAACCCAACAGAAGTCGATTCCCAACATTTCATAAGAGTAATAAACTTGTTTACGTGTACAATATTGCAGGTGAAATCTAGTGGAGAAACTGTAATGGGGCTTGCACAAGTTTGTATATGTTATGAGGCTATGATATTATTCCGAGCCCGTGATCATTGTCGTCATATTATTTTATGTCTATTGTCCTCTCGCCAAATAAATTGGAATTAATTTGACATACGTTCAAAAATATTAATTTTTATTAATCCGTAGCGCAGAATTATAATGGCATGCAAATGTTGTTATCATACAAGCCCACTCTGCTTTAACGTGAATATTAATCTTATCATCGGAACGGTCGCCCCGAGCCATGCGGGATATTACCGCACTTTAAAATGTACCTCATTTCGGTCGGATCTTTTAAATCCAAAAGCGTTTTTAAATTTCGCTATATTATATTCTTATCACCTAATCTTTTCTAAGGCTATTTAGGGGCGGTCCCATCAACTTATAAACGAGTTTATGAGAAGATAAACAGTGTGTCAAAAATTTCGATCCCACGACCATCTTTTTTAGGCATTTTTGTATGGGAAACCATCTGTTTACAAATGGTTTACGAGTGGTTTGCGTTACCTAATGGTTTACGAGGAGTTAATCATACATGACACGAGTTTAGCTTTAACCATCCCGTTGGCAAGGCAACCATGGTGACATACGTCCATAAATGACTTCTATTGTCATTTTTATTTGGGCCGTATTTAAAATTAAAACCGTTTTTCTGAAAAATACAAAGCACAGACAGAAACTTTGAATGCAGAAATAAAAACAGCAAATTGGAATCTCTAGAACAAACCCAAAAAGTTCAAAGTTTTATAAACATTTTTAGTGACTGTGATCATAGTACCTACCTATGATGTTCAACAATAATGAATGACCTACAATATGTAAACATAAACAAACACGTAAGTAAAGTTTGATATGTTAAATCATGATATACCATAGTAATAAACGAAATATAGGTACAAAATTAGTAACTATTCCTAGGTAGGTACTGAAAGAACTTGCGATAGATTTCATTCACCTGCATCCAAGATTATTTAGCCGTTTATTTGTCGCGTGTACTGTATGTATTTTAGCTATTCCGCAAACAATGTATTGAAGTTGATTTGATTCCTATGGCAGACGCATATAATGCTGGGAACTAGGAGACGATTTAAAAACTCTGACATCAGAGTTCATCGGGTCACACTTAGACTCGAAGAAGAATATTTTGTATAGGTATAGGACCCAATAATTTGTTTTTAGAAGTTAGAAGTTCCTTCATTTTATGCTGCTTGTGCGTATAGGAACCTAATTAATTGTGATTTAGTTGTTATTCGATTATATTCCTAATATTTGTATCTTGTTCCAGCCTTTAAGAAGATAACAAATAATAACGTTGTTTACAAAAGAAAAGAAAGTATTGATACAGAGGTATTTACAACTAAGTTAATACCTAAGTAACTGCCTTGCCTGTGTGGTGCCGGATTAGAATAGCATCACCCCATCACTTCCTGCGGGTGTCGTAAAAGGCGACTAAAGGATTAATCCAGGGAATGGGCAGCAGCGTTCCCTGTTATACCCGCCTGCCAAGCGTGGTGAGTATGGCATATACCCCCAATTTTGGGGTGGCCTATGTCCAGCAGTGGACTGTTGTGGCTGATGATGATGAACTGCCTCTGCGGTCTGTTGGTCTGAGCATGATATTATCTATTTATTTCTCATTGAGATTCTCCCCAGTTTGGTTAAAGCAATATAGGCTGAAGCCCTTCTTGACAATTAAATAAACCAGACATTTTGCTTTCTTGGCCTAATTACTGATTCTGACTATCTGCCACAGTCGTTCCAGATCTTTTGCTCCATGCTTTTTCTAAATGGGCAAAAATGTCATAGAGATATAGATAACTATGTGTACCTATATTCGTAATATTTTTTTCTGAAATTCCTTTTTGTTTTTCAGTGTTTTGAAAAAGAATTCCGTGCTTCGGAGGGCACGTTAAGCCGTCGGTCCTGGTTGCTGTCTTCGATATAGTAGTTGTTACACAAACCATGTGAGAGGCCTATTTAGCTGTGCTATTAGGTGGTTCACAATGCTAACACCAGGATTCATCGGGTCTATCGACTCGAAACCCACATGACAGAAGAAAAGTGTTTTGTATGGTGATGAAATGGTTCTCTCGATTTTATATTTGAAGTGGTTGTTACGTACAGAAAACAATTATACAACATGTTAAGAACAAATTAGTTATTATTTTATAAACCAATAAATAAAGTAATTTGTCAAAATTATAAATCTTGTTTATAAAGGGCAAGGTTGCTCTTCGTCTGATTTTTTGGCTACTGGTGCTTCATTCTGTATATTTTATCCATTGAGTCCTTTGTCTACTTGAATATCTCACACGGTTGTATTTGAGGATTATTTAATATAGATTGGTATTCTTATTGGCAAATTATAAATCAAAATAATACGGAAAATCCTTTGAAACAAACCAAACGGACACACTTGACAGAAAGTAAAATGACACAATGTCACAGGCCATAGATAAAATAACTGCTAGCAGTATAAATCAAAAAAGGATTTACTGTAAAATATTTCATTTTATAACATTAATTTACATAAACTAGTTAACTTTATAAGTAAAAATAATAAAAATAATCTTCATGAATGATCAGAAGTTAGATTAGAGACCTCTTTGAACTTCGTAATGAAACGATAGAAATTAATAATCATAATCAGTCATAATAAAATCTTTTTGCTTTTAAAGTTCCTGATACTAAATAAATAGGTAGGTTACCTTAGAGTTTTTATTATGAGCCTGATACTCACTTTTTAATCACAAAAAGATTTTCATCTGAGACTGCAATGAACAAAAAAAATGGTGATCATGAAAGTAGGTCAAATATTTTTTTGAATGATAACTGCTTGAACGATAAAACGCTCAAAGGAGTATCATTAATGTCCTTTTATCATAGCCACAGAATATATAATCAAGGCTTGACCCGATTGGTCGATCATAGGTTTAGGCATGGTTTAGGCAAGGAATCTGGAGGGAACGAAAGTATTAACCAAGTTTTCAAGAAAGTTTAGCAATAAACCATCTGTAAACAGCTAGTCTAAACTGTTGGTGGGCTCCGGCCTTAGATAGCTTAATCGTTTTGGATTTGAATTATCAAAATGTCCAATTACTTTGGGTATCTGAATAGTACATCATATATAGGTACCAAATATTATTTTAGGTAGGTATGTTCATAATTTTATCATTGCCAAGCTATGCGGAATATTACCGAGCTTCTCTAATTTTTAAATCCAAAAGTATTTTATAATTTCGCTGTATGATAACATTTCTTATCGTAAATCTTTCCAAGACGTTATGTAAATAGCTAAACCTCTTAGATCTGATGGTGTTAATATGTCTCATTAATTTGAAGGAAAATTGTATCTACATTATGCCATTCTTATCTTATCGGAGTTTCAAATCTCAATCTTCTGAATCCGATTTTACGTGTAGGTACTTTTAAATGGTTCGAAACTGCCAAATATTTTTCCTATTCAATGTTGTTATTTAGATTCTCCCATTACATTACATGTTACTACTCCTTTTTATGGTTCTTGAACGCATAAAGAATGCATTTTTATTGACTTATAAGTTCATAGCATTTTTTTTCTAGAATGCTAGCGTATGTGGACAAAAACACCATATAAGTGATCTTGACTTTTGTGAGCTAAAACAAGAATAGCACTTAACAACACGCTAGCACTGACAATTTCATTAACAGAGTCCAGTATTTAAAATGGAACCTTAACTAGAGAATTGAATTAGAGTTCAAAATTTAGCAAGTAATCCGAACATTTGCTCCGACAAATTGCGTTGGAGCTACATAGAGTTATTTTGTATGTTTTGGGTACATTCCAGCGCTATGCAACTTTCATATACTATCACATTGTCTCATTAAAAAAACATTGTTTTCTAGAACCTTTGCTACAGTTTGGCTACGATTTTACTACGGCGTTGCACTCGTAGCTTTTTGCTGGGTTTGATAATATTGTATGTGCTTTTCTTTAAGAAAATTGTGTTTACGGAACACGATGGTTAGTTTATATGTAGGAAGGAGATTTATCTCTTACATTCGTAAATCTAAACCATCTTCAAGAGAAGCTAGAGGCAAATAAAGTTCAAAATGAAAACTCCACATTCGTTTGAAATATATTTCCCAGCTCCTTAGAGACGCTGCACTCTATTTAGTTATTTTGCCTAAACGACGAAACGAGTGCATTCCATTACTGAGCACCAAGAAGAGGAGGGTCGCAGCTATAGAATAAATTCTTGAAATATGCACCGAGCTTAGAAACTGGAAGTGGCAAGGAAGCCTAATATTTGCAATTATCACTTATTCACATTCTAAGTTGTTCGCATCGCGATTAATCAACCATAGAAAATGTATGTCATTTAATGCGGTTCGTCTGCGTCAAACGTAGATTTAAATACGTTCAAGTTTGGAATTTTTCCTTCATTTTATTTATCACAGCATAGAATTTATAACTGTCTCATTCAAAAGTCGAACGAACCACATAAACAGAACATTAAAAGGCGTTGGGATTTGGAGCTAGCGACTTCTCAAATAAGATTTAAAATCCGTGGCACATTTTATATTTTTATATCTGTAGCCTGCAAAGTTGCCGTCTCCCAGTAAAGAACTGCACCTTTTTAGAATAAATTTTGAAGTGGGAGAAATGTTGTTCTGTATCACATTCGCCTAATTTTCATATAGTAGCTCAAAACTTTTACACCCTAAAATCTTTACAAAATTATAACTACAAATTGAAAACCTTGTCTCAATGAAAACCTTTTGAGATATAAAAAAAAAATATTAGGCATAAATAGGCAATAGGCTTTCATTTGACACTCACTACTCAAGTGACAAACTCTCATCCTGTTTCTAACTCCAATCGTGACCAAGTTCAAATAGTCTGTTAATTCAATACAGCTCTATGCTTCAAACTACAATGTTGGTGATGGTGGCCCAACTACTAGAGTGAAACAATTTCATAGGTATTACTATACGAACTACTGAAACTAAAGGTATATAGAGAAAGTTTGTTTGTTTGTCTTCCTTTCACTATGGTACACATGTTTTTTTGGTAGCTGTAAAATAACATATATATTTAATCTATTTTTACTACGGGCAAATACTTTATTTCCACGAAAAAAGTATCTCATTAGTTGTAGTACTCATTCTATTTAATATTAATAGCACTCAAAAAGAGTTATATCACTGCTTTGTCTTTTTTAAGAAGCATTCTATTTTAAAATAACTCTGCAACATTGTTTTCAAATAGAAAAGGGGCTCGTCGCAATCCCACTTGTGTAACTTTGTATCAGTAATAGACACTTTCAGTTGAAGAAAAGATCTTGCAATATAAGGGACAGCTTCCCGTAAACATAATAGGGGTTAGGTACTCAGTTAATGAGACTGAACAATGTTCACCGAGAAATTCTTTCAGGAAATGTAAAAATAATGTCGTAAAAGGCGACTAAGTGTTAAATCCAGGGAATGGGCAGCAGCGTTACCTGTGAATGGAAAAACTTCTACTGCGCTCACCAACCCGCCTGCCAAGCGTGGTCAGTATGGCATATACCCCCAATTTTGGGGAGGCCCATGTCCAGCAGTGGACTGTTGTGGCTGATGATGATGATGATGAATTGACTTTTCCATACAAAATAGTGAGAAGTACAGAATAAAAAAAATAAGTTTTAGTACAGAATAAAATAAAAAATAATCCCATACAAAATGTTATGACGTCCTATCCGTTATGATATCCTATGTTTTCTTATTTCTAGCTTCGAGTCAAATCAAAATGATGGCTTTGAGTTCAAGTACATAACCAAATGGACTCGGCTAGGCCCTCCAAATAAACGCAGTATGTTTTTTTTTTCAAGATCCACAACTAACCAAAATATCTAGGTCTTCCATACCGTAAAACTGTATTCAGTAAAACTGTATTAAAAAAAAAAACTAAATTTGCCTACTTTTCGCTGTCAAATGAATATATATAGCAATTTCAGCAAATACCCTCTGTGTTTATTCTAGCGAGGACCTGTTAGGGATAACGAGGCTACCTCACCTGCTCGCAAGGATCGCCTCATATCGCGCAAATGACACTTCAAATAGGCCTGTCGACCCTGGTGAGCGCCATACCTTGAAATAATCTGCTTTAGTTTACTTAGGTTTAGTTTAGCTTGGGCTAAATTAGCATCTAAACTTGATCGTAACTAAGTAAAGTAATATTTTGACTGGGTGCATACATACAGTCACGCCTGCATGGTAGGAACAGCGTGGTGTCAACACTCAACATCAACAGCCTATAAAAGACGTCTTCACCAGGTCCAACAAATAGGTAATAGACGAGTTGTATGTAATATTTATCTCTTTAGTGACAGTTTGTCACTACTCTACTGGTTTCTACAGTATTCACGGAAAGAAGGGCAGCAAAAGCTATTTTATCACACCAATTCAAGTTTTATTATGCCTACATTTATAGGTAATTTCCTATTTATTTGATTCCTATTTCTTTTTCAAATATTTTTAAATAAGTTCCATAATCAAACCGATACTGAAACAAAAGTTTCTAAAAGTTTTAGGGCCTCACTATAAAAATAAAATAAAACCTAGAGGAATGGAAGAAGGTTTGTAACAAGATAAAGTAGAGGGACTTACGTAAAACAAAGTACATCGACCATTTCAACGTGAACACAAAAAGTTTTATAACATTTAAATGAGAAGGATTCGGTAAAACTTTCGTAGGTATTAGAATGGTCAAAAAAATAATCATATACATACCTAAAACACACTACAAATAGCATGAAAAGTATCTTACTTTCAAAAAGTACGGATTTTCTAGTATATTACGTGCGAAACAAAAATAATAAAATAAGAACGAAATTTCATCTTTGGTACGCATGTTAAGAATAACCCACTCTATAAGAAATAGTTGGCGTGGTTGTTGCTGACATGTATTCTGCATTTGTCACATTATTTCCGCGTTTCTTTGTATTCATAGGCCGAACATATTCGAATCACGTGTCCTTTTGCGTCTTAGTTTTTCCTTCCTCCTTGCCATAGTACGAAATAGGATATTTTGGACAAAATTTTTCGCATAATCGAAATCTAAACTTTAACCGTTCTCATGTGTGGTTTAATATTCTTTTCTAGAAAATATACGTAGAAATAATCTTTATTTTTCCATTATAACCAGTATAGAAATTCTCATGTATTTTGAGAGACGTGAGCGAGACATAGTGTTCTTTTACTTTATTTTTCTTTCATCATATTCGTTCAGTATTCTGTAAACACTTTTCTAAATGCGTAGAACTTTCCAGACTTTCTTTATCTCATCGCTTATTCTGCTCGGCCAAGGGTAACGATGTACCATACGGGGCTGTTAATATTGGACATCGAAACTTGGAAAGAGACATTCAGGTTTGTTAGTCATAGTACCTACCTACCTATACAAAGTGCGACAGAGATAACACTCAAAGCCGAAGCTAGCCGATGTGCGATACTTATGACCCATTACTGTACCGATCTGCGATTATTTCGCGCTGGTTCGCAGCTTTACTTATCTCAGCTTTTTTTTTCGCCAAAAGAAAAGATTCAATCGCCTTCCCGGAGTACATTTCGCCGTTTTTCTGGTGATTGTCGGTGATCGACTGCCCCAGTTTTTCTCGCTTTGCCTAAAGTGTAACACCGAGCTTAGCATGCTCGCAATAAGAAGTAAAAAATATTTAACCGTAGCTTTTCGACACACAACTTGCGCTGCTAAGGCTCGTATTTATAAAGCGGTCTCAAGATTGAGAGCAATCTTAAGTATGGATTTGACAGGTCGTTTTGTACTGAAATGACATTTCCAATACGAACTCAAACTCGCTGTCACTATTGAGAGCTGATTATAAATACGGGCCTAAGTGACTTTTCCTGTGGGAATGACATGATATATCATGTTTTGGTGGGCAGTACGCGAAAATCTACGTCCTTCACCTCTACCGGCTCGGTCGCATCTGAAAATAGTGCTAACATTTTCTTCAGGCAGGCAGGTACTTATTAATGACCACCCTTTTATCTGTATGGTCACCTACAAGACTTGAGAACGGTTGTCCACCAGCCAGTCTATATGACTTTCTTTCGATATCTTCAACCACCATCGCCACATGGTGGGGTACGGTGGACAATTACGGACGGACGATTAGACAGTTTTTTGATGAATTCCCCACGCCACCAACAACTGGTGAAATTCGCATAAACCGCATATCATATTCAGGCATACGAGACGCGAACCATGTTTTCTGACAAGTAGTTATATCCCGGAGTTACAGTTTAACCTACTTCCAAGCAGCGATGGTAATTCGTTTCGTGTGTCTTCTTAGAAACCGCCGCTCGCGATAAGTTTTGCTGAAATTAGTTGGCGCCTTTGTCTTTCCCACATAATGTATGAGTTCCGAGACAAGTGTCGCACTATGTCGCGCTATACCCGCTAAGATAGTAAGGATTTATGTCGTAGTCTACTAACCTCTAGGTTGGGAGCATATGGTTTACATAGCTGTAAATAAAACATACATACAATCACGTGTATTCATATTAAGCAGAACGGCAAGAATACATCATCTACGTAATAATTTAATTGAAGAACCAAGTTGCTAATGTCCCAAGTCCTATAGTCGCACTATGGGGATTAGGGACTTTTGCAACCTGGCCCTTCAATTATGCTCAACAATCTTTTAGTATCAATGTTTCTAACATAAGAGCGGATAAAGGATAGAGCTTTTAAATTAGGATTTGTTTTTCTACAATGATTTTCTCCATGTCGAAGTTGATCAAACACCCTGAAAATGTCATACACCAAATTGGAAAATAGCATAGAGGAAGGTTACAAGCCAGTCCGTAGCCCAGTATTTGTGTTTATTACGACAAATTACTTACAATTTGGTGTACAAAACAACAAACAAATTCTCAATTAACGTAGAAGCAGCCGAATACCGAGGTGTAAACAACGAGTTGTAGCACAGTTGACGTTTATTAGCGCGCCGCCCCACTTTCAGCATGTAAATCTGTACGCCATCTCGCTTGCATGCTAAATAGCGGCTGGCAAAACACCTATCAACTACAAGAATTTAAACAAAAATAGCAAAATTCTCCAGCCTCTGGTAACGAGGCACATGATGACGACAAAACAAAGTTTAACATATGATCTCCACTACCTTCTGTCATCTGTCATCATCTCCCTAGCCTTTTCCCGTATCTCACGGGGTCGGCTAGTAATCATTTATACTTTAGAATTTAGTATTTACCACGCTTAGCAGAGGGATTTTCAAGTGCAGTACAACATTGATTTCGAATTTATTTCTTAGTCGGTTTTCAGGAAAAACGCTATGAAGATGGCTGTGATCTCTATCTTATGATGCGATAATGATAGTACAGGTCTATGCGATGCGACCGACGCTCTACAATGCGTTGAGCGACGGATTTATTTCCTTGGGTCAGTTTGGATACAACCTAAACTAAAGGATAGTCTTGTCTTGTGTCCTTTTGATGTCCGTTTCATATTTCACTTCAAAGACTATATGATGTCTGCAAAGTTTGCCTATTCGAAATTTAGCTCCTTTTGCTGTATATATCTGCATCATATCAGCTGAAAAGCAGGCACTACTAATTTTGAAATTAATACATTAAACTATATTTTTGGGTAAATTATTTTGACCTCCCATTTCTATGACGTCATCTACATAACGTTTAAGAATTAGAGATCGAGAATTTTTCCGATTTGAATACCGTTACCCTTACCAAACCCAATGGTTACCCAGTTTGTAGAGCCATGATCACAGGTTCAAATTCTGCCTGGGATATAAAAAAAATATTTTGTATTTGTTTTAACCTCAGTACTATGCGTAGAACGCGGTGTAGTCTTACCAAAGATTGTACTAGTAAGTATGAGAGCTAAGTTACTGAGATGTTCTAATACATTAAAGACGTTTTATGCTAGTGTCGGGCATAAACCATCTTGCCGGGACCCGAATCACAGGGTTGACCTAGTTTCCTTCTGTCTTTCCACTTGTGCCCTCGTAAATTAAATAACCAGTTTAATTTCCACTGTTAACTATTTACCTTAAGATGTGTATTTATTTATTTGTTTTGCTATTAGGTATGTATACCTACGATGTTATAATAATTATAATTGTCAATCAGAAAACGATGAGTAACCAAATGTTATCAATAAATTTTATCTTATCTTATCCTTTCCTTTCTTTCCTCTATATTTCTAGGAGAAAAATATTAATTGTTTGCTAATACAATATCATACCTAATTTAAGTAGTTTTTAATATTTTTTTATCTTCATATTTTTTTGTAGAAAACACACATTTTATTTTTCATATTACACATTTTATTATTAATTATTTCTACTTATTATTTGATATGTGCGCGTATTCAAACTAAACTACATCCAACGTTACTATGTATCTAAGCCATAAGTCAAGTCAGTCAGAACATTGCTCAACCCGTTGATATCTAGCTCGGTGGATTCCATGCGGGCAATATCCAATCACTCAATGCCTCCCCGAATCTTTTATCAGGTTACCTAACCTAACCAAGAGGAGTTCGTCCCATTTCGTGCTCCAATTTTCAGGTAGACCACTCGACGAATTCATTCTGCCCCAAAAAATATAAAATATATACCGGGTTTAAGAAGTTGCTCAGTTCACAATACTGAACATGTTCAGTGAACAACTTTCACCAGGAAAATCTTTCGGGATATGTTTTTTTTTTTGTTTTCCCACAAAAAAAATTATCACCTCAATAAAATTATTTGTATGGGAAAGCCAAATATTATTGTCATTGCCTGAAAATTATTTTAGGTGAAAGTTGATCAGTTAATTACTGTTTGCAAGCTGTCTCTTACACCCTGCTTAACATCTATAGGTTGGTTGTTGATTTGAGAAATATTCCCTATTAACAACCTATTTATTATTCCCCTCAGTGAACCTGTTGGCTGCCAATCCAATTTGCAACTCGATTTATCACGTCTTTAATATCCAATGAAATTTCCAAAATCAATGACACAATCGCGATCTAAAATTTTCCAGTCTTTGTCGCAAACGTTCCAAAGATTCGATGATAACTAAATCTTAAACGACTTACAGGTCTATAAAATGGTATTGGTTATAAAATTCAAATCTCTTTTGTAAAGTCACATTTAGAGTTCAAATCTGATTTCAAATTAAAGCTCTAAAACATTTTATGGATTTATAAGGGCAGTTCTATTAATCGCAGACATTATACATCGTTAACGTTGCATGCCTATAACAAAAATGCTACAAAAGTAATAAAACGACTTAAGCTGGTCAGCTCTTTGTGTATTTTTACTAAATTACTACACTTACGGCAATCAAGTAAATAACGATTCATTCCGTGACTGTAGCATACGAGTTTTAACAAAAAAATATGGGCTCTAATACTGACTCGAATAAGATATCCGTGCATACAAGAAGCTTCCTTCAACATTACAAAAAAATAATTGACTTTCGCGGTTTCGCGGACCTCCAACATTGTCTTTGTTCAATAGTAGTATATAGTAGTATAATTAAATAATAGTAGCATTTTGTACAAACTGTAATCAAATGTGATGCTGAGATTACGAAGGCTGAAATTTATTTATATAGATTAAACTTCAATTAACTTTGTAAATCAAGCAAGGATATTTTTGGAATATTCGTTTTTAGTTTAGTTATAACATGTTAATGAAAAAAACTTAATGAACATAGAATCTACAAAGGAGGTAATAGATGATAAAAGAGGGTCTTTCTCTTTCGAACTTAGCAGCTACTACCTATCTACTGCCTATCTCCATCCATACACAGGCCACACCCATGCCTTGCCATGTCGATTCTCTTTAGCAGTAACTAGTTCAAACCAGATCACTCCCGCATTGGAGCATGTTCAGTTGCGAAGAACCGCCTGATATCAGGAGGAATTTTCGGAAATTCCGTGACTTTAGTTGCGAGCGGTGAGCACTGAGGAGTGAGGACACGCTTTTGCATTAATTGACACGCTTTCGATTCTAGTTTTACGATGAAATGTATTAAAGATTGAATGAAATAACGAACTATTCTTAGTTAAATTTTACTGAGTATTTAAAGCTCGTGGCACAATATGAATCTGCCGAAATGGGATTTTTTAAAGTTAAAGCCGAAACGTTACCTATCGAATGAAAATAAAAACGGTGTAGCTGAATCTATGTAGGTACACCAAATGTATACTACTACTTACACCTACACTACACTTTACAACCATAAAAATAATACTAGTCGTTATTCACTTATATTCAATAGACTATCGTCCTTAACAGACTCCAAATAGAACAAGTGTAATTGCCTGCCTGTCCAGTGCCCGTATCCCAAACATAATGAGAGCTCGCTTCGCGCCCATGTGACAATGATTGATGTTCCAGCTTGGACAGGGTTGTCACAAATTAATTACCATTCCACAAAAAGGATCCCAGCACAAATTGTGCCCAAATTCAATAGCCTTAAAGGACGACCCGGCCCTCGGAACATTCGAGCAATATCTACGTTCGTTTCAATTGAAATTTTGATTGCCTGTTTCAACGGTTATATTGTCTGGGCAGTTGTTGCCAAGAGAAATAAAAGCGTGAGATATAATAATTTACAAGACAATAGGCGATTTTGGTATTCTATTATTTTACACCAAAATAAGCACTAGGCTCCCCGATAGAAAGCGGTCACACACATGTCACTGTAACAAGAGGCACAATTTCCACGGACTATTTGAAAGGCTCTGAAATGTTTCTCACTCGCGACTATTTTCACTCATTTAACGTATTGAAAATGAGTGTGCTTGCGATATATGTAATAGTGGTAAAAACATAGAGAATTCACCTTTTTATCCCGAAGTTTCGTGCAAGAGCCGTGATCGAGGGTTGATTATTTAGATGAGAGGTTAATTCAGATTATTTCAGATTAATGTGTAGGTAGTCCGTATTCAAAGGTTTACAACTGAAAACCGTAGAACTGTTTTAGGAAGTAGGAAGTAGCTTTAGTGTCGTTATGGTTGCAGATATATCATAGTTACTATTCTCTGGCTTTGAACTAACTAGACTTTAATTCTAACTAACGGCCTACTGTTCCTCCATTGTGGGGAGTAAACTACCAAGTGTAATAAATGAGAAGGTGAAGCTGAAGGAAAATTTTATGCTCGTATTTATTGTATGAAATAAAACCAAAAGGATAAAAGATTTACATTGAGTTGAGATTTTTGTTAAGCGGTTTTGTCCGGTACTAAATGAGGTTTCCCTGGGAACAAAATGTTTGCAGTTTGCTACTGATAGAGTAGTTTAATCTTTATATATTACCTTGCAAAACCCCACATCCTCATTTTACTTGTTATCCGGGTTACTTGCGATAAATGGTGGTCGTAACATTAGAGAATTAGCCTTTTTATTCCAAAAATAATAATAAAATAAAATACAATTGGGAGTGCTTAAAAAGTTATATTGCTCCCCCATCCTGTTCCTTTTCCACATAAAAAATATTATTAAAAAATGCACGAAATTTACGTGTCAATGTCAACTTCTCGCCTGCACACAGCACACATACGAGTCTCCTTGAAGCACCTTTCATCTTGCACACAATATTCTTCAGTGAAGTGACTGAAAACTTTGAAATACCTTAAATATTTTTGCAAACCATAGAACACAGAATGATTTAACTTGGTCTAAATCTTTGTTAGAGCTTACAAGCAGCATATCCGCTCATATCTACTTGAAAACAAGCTTATCTCGCCTACAGCTTGTATGCACATAGCAAACATACTCCAACCTCTCACCTTCCACCGCCGCTTATCTTTCGCCTCTTTCAAACTTTGTACGGAAAACGGAGTGAACTAGGTATATACTTACTTTGTTTTTCCTTCAGGTACAAAGTTTTCTTAGAACAATATTTGTAATAAGCAGAGTAAGAAGGACACGTAAAGCTGCTTTTATGCTTGTGCTTATATTTACAGGATTTAGAGGTACGTTCAGTTCTGTGTGTGTGTGTGTGTGTGTGTTCACAAACTTTGTAGTGGATATGTTTTCTTCTGGTTCGTCTTACCAAGGTCAACCTAGTCACTTAATACCTTCACTCAATGCTGAGTGAAGGTATTCAGTGAGTTGGTTACGAGTCAATAATATTTAAAACCAAAACAAAATGCAGAACTCAAAAATCTTTATTAACTTAAAAATTATTTTTTTAAAAAAAAGGTCTCATTTTCAAGGAAACCTATTCCATTTCTTAGGAAGTTGTTGAACCTATAGCGCTCAATATTACTAAAGGAGCAATAAAGTAAGAACAAGGAAAGTCTATTAAAGGTCTGTGTCGACACCATTAAGCAAGTTTCCGCTTTGTAGTGCGCGTTTACCCTATTAACCGTCGTAGATGTAACACTGCGGTGCGTCGTGAAATATTAACTAGATTGAGACGCCTGCGGCGAACTTTACGGATTAAGTGCGGTCTTCTGTTTCTTCAACACTTACTTTTATATTGCGGAAGGCCTGCCTTGTGCCCGTGTGACGTCATGGCTCTGAGTGCATCATAATATTGCGAGTCCTATATCGCTTTGTATTACTTCATAATGACGCATTTACCGTATTAACCGTCGATGGAACACTGCTGTGCGTCGTGTGATAAATATTTATTTAATATTTACTAGGTTGAGACGCCTGCGGTGAGCTCTAAGGATTAAATTTTCTGTGTCTTCAACACATATTGCAGAAGGCCTGTCATGTGCTCGTGTGATGTCATAGCTCTGAGTCCATCATATTACGAGTGCGATATTGCTCTGTATTACTTCATAATGACACGTTTACCATATTAACCGTCGATGTAACCGCTGCTGGGCTTCGTGAAATACTAGAGTCTGTAACTAGACTAACAAGGTTGAGACGCCTGCGGTGAGCTCTACAACGGATTAAGTGCGGTCTTCTGTTGCTTTCAATGCTACTATTTAAATGAGATGTTGCCTTTAGGAATTGAATGTTGAGACCAATTGGCCGAATTACGCCTAATGGGAAATGGGTCACTCGACAGGGAACCTGCCTGGTCGGGTACGCAGTAAATGACTTGTATCTCTTCTTGGGGCTGACAACTTTTCATACCAATAAATCAATAATAAACCCTTCCTAGACAGTCAGATATAGAAGTACCTACAACAATTTTCTTTAATATCCAAAAATACTGCTCCGGCAAACGTATACCAAACTAAAAATAATATGCAGAAAAATAGAATACAAAAGAGACGTGTAGATAGTTTAGAAAAACTACCGCTGAAAAAATAACTTTCAAAATTTATCTTTTTCCGATGTCATTTTTTGTGCACCTTTTTGCAAGCGACACAGTTTTCCGTTGTCAGAACACGTTCGCACTCGCGTGCCGTTTTATTGATATCGTCAAATTGTCAGCAAAGTTAGTCTACGTGATTCATACTGCAGTCACAAAAAACATAAGGAGCAATGTCTGAATTTTTTTGTTTTTTCTCCAACAATTTATTTCAGTTTATTTGGAATACCGACAGCAATTTCACAATATTGAGATGAACACAAAATAACTACAAACATTCACACCAGTGTTTACCTAGATAATAAAAACCTTTTCTTTCTTCTACTTTTTTTATTATCTGAACATACTCTACAATAAAAAAATATGCGTCATATATAGCAATATATAGGTAAGACAGGTAAGAAGTATCTTGTCTCCATACTAGGAATTTCAAAATAAACAAGAAGACAACGTTCGTGTATCATAATTTATGCGATGATAGACTGATAACTTTGAAGGCTAGCATGAGTAGAATACATGTTATCTTGAACTTTAAGATCGCATTAGATTTTTTTAAAACCTGTAGATAGACTAAATGTGACTTGAGTCTCAAACTCCGCCATATTGAATTCAAGTACCGGTGGAGGGTACGGAGCGCGTCGTAAGCGATATTTCAAAAGCCAGAGGATGGTCTTCAAATTATTGGAAAATTGCTGCAGAAGAGCTGAGCTTCTTATAAGATTATTGAGTCGTAGTTGCCAAGTTGGAAGTTGGAAATGACTTATTAATTCTTTATAATTGATTTAACTGATAAGTTCCTACGGGGGTGAGAATAGCCAAGAAAATGATGGCGCGATGATCTCGACACTCTTTATAATTGAAGGGCTGACACATGCCTCGCTATTGTTACCAATTGAAAAAGAAAAGAGAGGTCTTTGTCTTGGAAGTAGAACGCTTCCGGCTATTAAAATAAAATCAAGATTCTGAGAGCCCATAAAACAATATGGGCCCAAACAAACCTGGATGTCTATACTATAGTTAATAAAACAATGACCCTGAAGACAGTCCAACTCGACGGACCAGGACCGACCAGAAAAAATTATAAGGATAGCGAACCACAACAAGAAAAGTGATAGAGAGATAGGAATTGCTTGACGAAGAGAGATTATCTAGATGGGAAGTACCAAATCTCAAAACTTTTCTTTGTTTTTAGATAAAAATCAAAGATTCTCAAAGATACTTATTTATTCCGTGAGGTCTACTTAGATAGCAATAATCGGGTCGATTGACACGAAACCCACACGACAGAAGAAGATTTCTAAACTAAAAAAACTGGAAGAACGAAGTTTTATTATTCTCAATAACGTAATTTAATACAATTACTCCATAAACTCTACTGAAATATCTGTTTTCTGTACTCGTAGTATCTGTCCTAATTTTGCAATTGTTCTCGCTTAGTAAACACGTCCGAAGCCTTAGTAAATACGACTGTTCTAAGGATTTCTGTCCTCCTTTGTCTGATATAAATATTTTCCAATTCGAGCAAGGAACAAACATTTGAAACGAAGGAAATATTTGCTAATTTCATGGTTCACCTAACACCGGTCCTATTTTGGAGATAAGACTGGATTTTTAATATCACCGGGTCCGGATCAAAGGGTCACATGGTTTACTGGGTGTCATTTTTTGCTGGCTCATCATCGCAAAAGGACACTTAAAAAAAAAGATACCATGTTCGAGCTGGAATCTAATAATAATGGTTCGGTCGGTTACCCTTATTCGTTCTGAATAGTTTTGTACTGATTTCATCCCCATTAAGAGTTTCAGAGGCATTAACATAGCATACAGAAACTTATTATTGTTATACCTACAACGTGTAACATAAAGGGTATTATGCATCGTGAAATGTGTGAATCTACCCATGAAACTGAACAACTTTCCCTTAACCATTAACGCATACGAGTCCAAATATGACCACCCATTTTTGATAATTTATTTTTGTTTAGTTACCTTTACTGAGTGAAAATAACTGATAAAAATGTTGTAGTCATATTTGGACTCGTATGCCGTAAAGGGCTAAGGAACATAGGTCGAAATACGAAAAAAAAAAATTTACTTCCCATACTAAATGCGCTATCCGCTGATGCATTTTGTATGGAAGGTCAAAATTTATTTTTCGTTTTTTGACCTATGTTCCTTAGGGAAAGTTGTTCAGTTTCATGGGTAGATTCACACATTTCACGATGCATATACCCCCCTTTCTGTTACACTTTGTAGAAAAAATATTACCTACAAGTTATTTAGTTCAGAATATTATGCGTGAGTAGGTATAGGTAGGTAATCAGGTTTAATTTTAAACCTAGGTTTGGTGCAGGAACAATAGTTACTTAGGCTCGTATTTATAAAGATCTCAAGATTGAGAGCAATATAAAGTATGGACTTGACAGGTCATTTTGTACTGAAATGACATTTCTGATACGAACTTAAACTCGCTGTCAATCTTGAAATCGCTTTATAAATACGGCCCTCAATGAGTTTGCAAACATTTTTGTTTTTATTAGAAAAGTTTGTTAATGCGATGTCCACCATTCGTAAACAAAACAATCTTCAAATCCTTTCACACCACTTTTTTTATTCGAATCCTGTTTGGAGCACCATGGCACCCTTGTGGCGGCGAACCCAAAACCCGACTTCAATATCCCATTTACGTATTTTTCATTAGTAAAAGTGACGATACGAAGCAGGTACGAAACGGTTATGGAATAGATAATGTTCATTGAAAGGGGGTTTCCTTGTAACAATCTCCTTAAATTGGCTTGTTGTTTAGAATATAGATGGAACTACTTATCCTCGATGCATTTGAAATCGCTTGAGTTTATACTGATTGAAAATCTCGACGAAATTTTAGAATAGAATAAACGTGAAACGGAAATAAAACTGGGATAAAGACGCACTATTTCTCGTGCACTGATTTTTGAGTTTAAGGTATTTTTTTTTTAAATATAAAATGGACTGCATTAAGGGATCCCGAACTGACAAAATCAGTACCTCATAATTTAACTCTTTGTTTGAACAAAAACACTTTAATACTTCATTTCAAAATTTTAAATGTTATCTCAAATAGTTCCGTTGCCTAGTTCTCCAACTGTCTAACTGTTCAAACTCATATCCGCTGTTTCATTGTTCATGCTAAATTATTCTTTCCCATCCCATCACTGTCTCTTGAGACTGAAGAATACAGAATACTTCCGCACGGAAATAAGTAGTATGTAATGTACGTTATTGGGCATAAATAATATATGCGTTTTTCTTGGCATATGTATGATACCTACGAGAAAACTACTTATTTTGGCTACAGCGACACAAAACTATTTTATCACTATCACTTCAACTAATATTTATTATTTAATTTTTTATAGTATAATTTAATAAAATAGTATTATGCTTTCCACGAATAAATCAGTAGGTAACTAAAAAATAAATCTACATTTTGGAAACCACAAATAAAATTCAATTATCAGAAAATTATTTGTAGCGCCCATAATAATAAACGAATCATTTCAAATGCGTCGCAAATTAACATCGATAGCAATTAATTACACTCGATGGGTAGGTATTTATGAGCAGAGCACTGATAAAAAAGGTGAAAAAAAAAAATGGCTGACCGAGCTTTAGGTTGTGAATCTACCCTCAATCTGTACAACTTTCCCCAAGGAACATTGGTCGAAATATGCAATATACAGATCTATCTTAAACAACCCTCAAAACTTGTCAAACGTGGCGGAACGACCTTTGTTTGGGTTATTGACGCTCTGCCTACCCCATTAGGGATAAAGGCGTGATTTATGGATGGATGGATGGATTATCAAACACACGCGTGAAGGGTCCTAAAGCGAGGTTTGTTTACCTACGTCGTAACCTTTGTATAAAGTTATATTATGTTTCAGCCACGTAAGGTCGGACTAATATGCATAATTATTTGAGGCAAATGAAAATATCAAACACTCTTGTCATTGCAAGGAACCCAAAATAAACGATAACCTTAATGGGAAAATAGCTAAGCTACCACGTTACTTTAGATCTAACCTTATACTGCTTAGGCCCGTATTTATAATCAGCTCTCAAGAGTGACAGCGAGTTTGAGTTCGTATCAGAAATGTTATTGGTATTGGCCTTGGTATTTTTTAAATAATAAATACTGAAGCTAATTACAAAAATATTACTTATGTGCCTCTATACTCTTATGTGCCTCTATACGGGATGTAAGGAACAGCGTACCAGAAACTAATAGGGGTTGCTCAGTCAAAGAAACTGGACGATTTTCACCAGAGAATTCTTTAGGGAAATTAAAAATATTTTTGTCTTTCTCATACAAAAATACCGCCTCAATCAGACAATTTGTATCAAAGAAAAAAAAAAATTATAGTTCCTGAAAAAATTCCTGGTGAAAGTTGTGCAGTTTTGTTGACTGAGCAACCCCTATCAGTTTTTGTACGCTGTCCCTTACACCCGGTATACAATACACTACAGTTTTATGTGTGCCTACAATATACAGACTCTACACCCCATTGAACTCAAAAGCTTTTCTATCTCCAATAATTTATTTGCTTGATGTGATCACAAAGGAACAAATAACAACGCTATGTCGATTTTCCTTATGAAAGATCTATTTGAATAGGGAATCAAGCTCGTGTAATTTTTAACAGAATTCTTTATTTACATTTACACTAATATTATAAAGAGGAAAGATTTGTATTTTTGGATTTTTGTGAGTGTGTATGTTTGTAACGAATAAACTCAAAAACTGCTGAACCGATTTCAAAAATTCTTTTACAATAAAAAATCTACGTTCACCCTGAGTAACATAGGCTACTTTTACCACGGGAAATTACATCATTCCCTCGGGAAAACTTTTTTAGCAGCGGGTGACACCGCTGACAGAAAGCTTGTAGTATAAAAATGTAAGTATTTGAATTCAGAATTTATAAAATATGAGTGCGTTATTAGTTACATTTACAATACTTGGAGTAAAATTAAAATTGTCTTTTCAATACAAAGATGCTCAATTCTCTTTTGGTATGGACAAGGCAAAATTTTATTTCGAGCTAATATTATTGTACTTTGCGAAAGTTGTTTGTTATCATTAGTAAGTAAACATAGTTACTTTTTTTACACCCAGTATATTATGGTTGTGTTTGTGCAGTAAACGTAGTTTTTTCGGAAAAATAATTGCGTGTAGTACTTATTTGAGTGTAAGTAGGTACATCATCTATGTACTGTACATACATAGGTATGTAGTTTCTAATTTACTGCATAAGAAACCGCAGCGGTAAGTATTCTGAAATAAGATGTTAAAGACATTTTAATGTATGTGCATATATATGCATATACATTAGTAGTTCTCTTTTGTTTCAACTGGACCGTTATTTCCTCTTCTTTTATTTTGGTCACTAAATTCTCCAAACCGTGCGACAAAATAAAACCAAGAATAAGACTGCTGTTCAATTTGTACGGAGATTTTAGCGCTTTAAAAATTATCGCTTGAATAATAAAACATTCTAAAGGCTCTAAAGCCAAGCAGTTCTGTTGCCAAAGCACCAACGGGAAAAATGTTCGAAACTTTAAAAAGGTAGGTACTTAAAGAATTTTGTTACTCTATTCAGTTAGAACGATTAAATTCTTTGATAGTAAATAAATTAATAAGTAGGTATTTAATGTGATCTTTTTCATTCCGATTTGGATTAGGTATTCATGCCGTAATTAAAAACAAAAATAAAAACTTTAAGTATTTATTTATATATAGAGGTGTAGATATCTTGTCTAAACAAACTACTAATACTTTGTAAGTTTTATAAAGGACTTTCTAAATTCATTTATCAACTCTGCTTCTGTGGCATGATGCTGCACAAATTACAGTTCAATCCCTGTGGCAGCTCTGTCCTACTCACAGGACGTAAAGCTAACAAGAGAACAAGCCGCGCTAATTGGAAAGGCATACCGGTAGTTCCACTCTTTCAACGCGTTTGATTGCTGTTCCGAATAAAGGACAGCGGACTTTAGTTCATTGGGTGACATTGGATTGACCACATCATCCTGTTTCGTTAGGATTTTTCATAGCCCTATCGTGTTTTCACGCTCTGCGGATAAGTGATTTGCTGTTTACTTAGCTTATCTTACTATTATAGTTACCTATAGGTATTTTGTGCTTGTTGAGTACAAGATATTTATATTTCATTTGTCACGACACGATAAGAACAAGAATATATTTAATATTATATCTTATGGTTTACATTACATTTTTCTACTATAAACTTGGACAAATATGTATTATATGTATATTATTCGAAACTTAAGTCATTGTTTATTGAACCTAGGATAATAGACTGATATTGGAACAAAATCCCACATGTGAACAAGTCTCTCTAATTGGAAACGTGCGGACACTGTTCGTCACAAACGGTACAAATCAAAGTTCGTTTGACAGCCAGATGTGACTGCCGTTTGTGCTGTGAAAATTAGTTAACGTGGACTACATATGCCAACTAGCCAAGGCTGTTGCATTAGGTACATAGAAATACTGTATTTCTATACAGCCTGAATATTTGGCATTTGTTGTCCAAATTAACTAATAGCATGTTTTTAAACGTAAAATCACGTGATAGGTAAATCAAACATTGCATAGAAGATAATTTTTCACACTTAAATTTTGTTAGCTGAGTTAAGCATTTTTTTATTATTATAAAAGGTAAAAGGTCCGTACGTGTTTTGACTTATCAGTATTCAGTACGCTGTCCCTTACATCCGTTATAACCAGTTGCATTTTAAAATAAAGGTTACCTGTTACGGGGGGTGATAAAAATTGCTTAAATACGTGAGATGGTACTAGCGATAAAATATTGCTTACAGCCTTTTCTCCTTGGCCCAGTTATTCTTAACACTTTACTGCCCCATTTGGTACGACGTAGTCTTTTTGCTACGCCATAGTCTTTCCTACGTCGTAGTATTTTGCTACGGCTTAGCGCTACGAAGAGGAAACAAAGCGACGTGTTCTGAGCAGTTCAAGTGTTATTAGAACCGCGATGTGGTTTTAATCTCTTTGGTATACCAGGTTAATTGTTTTAGTTAGATGGTTTAACGTTTCGAATGTGCTTTGAATGCAGTCTGTTTTTAAATTCTTAAAGATGAGAAATTAATAAATTCTTGATTTGAATGCAGTACATTCTTAAAGATGAGAAATTAATAAATTCTGTATTGCAAGATATTTTATTTAGAACAATATATCACAATTTTGTATTTTTGCAGATATTTTGTGCAGTCTATTATGTTTTAGTTTTAGGTCCATTGTTTGGAATGGTCCAGGCTAACAATTACTTGCTCTCGTTTTTGGCACAAGCGCAAATATGGTCATTAGAGTAAAGTTTCTTATCTACTACGGCTACTACTACTGCTAAATGTAGCTATTACCCACATAAAAATGTATTACGTGTTAGTAAGTTATTTTTTTGGAAGGAAGTATAATTTTTATTGTCAGCAGAATTATGACACTCTCGATTTATGTTTTCTTATTTAAGATCCTTCATTTAAGATGCATCCGGTGACCCGAGGGCTGGCAGTTTCTTTGCCCAAAGAATAAGTTTAGCTATCTAGAGAGGCAATGCTGCCAGCCTCCTGGGAACCCTGCCTCGATGTGACGTCTTGGATGAAATTTTCCATTTATAATGTGAATTGTTAATTAACCTTTTTAATTGTCCAATAAAATATTATAAGATCCTTCGTATTATTACTGTTATATTCGAGAACGTCGGAAAAAGGAAATTATACTTCTAGTAGTAGTAATAACGTGTTTTTGTTTGTTCACAGTTCATCAGCGAGCGAACTAATATCGAGGCGCGGTGTGTTTTCACGGAGACAGTATGGATCTGTCGAACAAGTAAGTTATTTTTTTCTTGACGCGTGTACGGTATCGAAAAAATATGTAGGTACCTACAGATACTTAGTCAATTCCACGATAAAGTGTTGGTTGTTGCTAACCGTACGCATGCTTATTCGTTTAGAGCACCACCTATTAAAACCATTTCCGCCACTCATTAAACCGCAATTTCAGAAATTATTTTGGTAGATAAGGATTTTTGGTATATTTGGTAGTCAGCCCATCGCGAAGAGTTTAATAGTCACGAGTCCCGTCTATATTTAAAACACGATCCTGCATAGAAGGTCAAGTAAGAATTTATTGTACTGGCTTAACGGTTTGCTTGTTTTAATTAAATTTTCAATTTAAAGGCCGGATATTTTTATTTTAGAATAATAACAAATTTTGTTGCCAGCATTCTTGCTTCCCAGAAGGTAGGTAAGTAACCCGAGCACGACAACTTTTAATTATTTTGTACGCTTATAATTCTACGGATTTCTGTCAATCAAACAATTTTGATTAAAATAAATTGAATTTCTGAGTCAACGCCTACGTCAGTATTGTTTAAAGTTTTGCTGAAAATTTAATTTAAAGTTATTGTTATTGGAAATCTAATACGCTAATTTGCATAATGATAAGATTTAAAATAATTAATTTATTTCACTCTTTACAACTTTTTTAGTTTCCGCAATACTGTTTGAAGATAAACATTTACACTGATTATCTTTGTATTGTGTTTCGTTGAATTTTTAAATGGTCCCAATTTACATTAAAAAAATAAAATGAAACCACTACTTATACTACTGCAGAACTTAACTTCTTTTTAAATCCTAAGGGGGTTAATTGAAACATCTTTATCATGTCCTAAAAAGTAAATCTTATCATGTCCTCCCAACCTTTTATTTCACTCACCTCAAAGCCACGCCCCTAAAATAAAAAATAAAAAAAAACAATAATATAACATTAAGAAGGTCATTTGCAAAGTTGGAAGCAAAAAAGGAATGAAAATGTGTCTAATTACTGCTTCTTTGAGAGACTTCCTTGTTAATTAAAATGTCTTTGTGTGAAAGAAACAGAAGCTGATTGACAATACATACAATAGAGGGTTTTGATAGAACATTGACCTTAGCTATTGTATTAAAATTTTCTCTTATTTTTGGACCTTGATTAATTAATTCATACATTGCAAAAGGTTAATGTATATGTAGCTATTAGTGTGTTCTAACTATATTATCACATGCCTTAAAATTATTAAAGGAAACATTCTTAATTACTTTCTAATCTAGGATTAACCTAATCTAGGATTGGGTCTGGTTTCCCTTCTGGGTTGTGGAGGTCAGATGGCAGTCGCTCTGTGTAAAAACCAGTACCCTCGTTCAATCCCCTAGATTAGGTAGCCGACCCCGTGAGATACGGGAAAAAGGCTAGGAAGAAGAAGATTCTTAATTACTTTGACCCTAATCCATCAATGTCAAAGGATTTTTTAAATTGTTTGAACTAAAATATAACCTATTTTGTTTTAAATTTTTTGAAACTAACTGTTGCTAAAATCAGTAATGCTAATAATTTAATTTCATTTTAGTACTAAAAGCTTATAAACAAAAAGACAGTGAACCCATCCCATCAATCATCATTTATCTATTACAAAGCTTAAGAATTGAGACGCAATTTTACTATCTCTACAATTACTTTTTAAAAGTAATGGAATGTTCTATTTGATTTCGCCTGACAAATAAGATGAAACTGATTTTAATAGAATAATTAAATTGACGACAGTATAGGTTATTATTCTACTCGTCAACTCAATAACTCACAGATAAAGAAGAATTGTTTAATTGTTCTAACATTCGTTGTTATAATCAATTGTATCTCCTGAAACGTGAACTTTCTATAACAAAGGATACTAGATACTCTAGTTCAGTACAAAGCTAAGCCAAATTAGTGGTAGGAATCTGGTTTCTACCTTGTATCTGGTTGATGGAGCTTTCATTCTACCCGACGACACGATTCAGCATTACGATCTACTTGCAGGTTGTGTCATTGGGCTAAGATCTTGCCAGCTGAAAGGTATACACAAAATTCGTTGGAAAAAAATATACGAGGATTTTTTTCACATTTCTAAAACCCTCAAGTTGCTTGTAGACTTTATCAAATCCGTATAATTACATCCATTGTGTTGCGATCAAATCAATAGATCGGAACAGTGGGTAGTATCGGATGTTGAAGAAACAGACTATAGAGCATATCGAGTTAAAGCCTGATGGCAGATACAAATCTAATGCCACTACTACCATAGCTCAAGCTGGTTAATAGTACACTAGTTCGTTTGTTGAAAGGTTCGAGGTTCCTATTAGTCAAATCAGCAACTTTTTATGAAATGTCAAAACGCTTTTTTGTATGAAAATTGTGAGTTATGGCGTCACTGGCTTGTAAATATTGACTACCCAAATCAATAACTTCTGTATTTTTAACTCGATAATTAAATCTAAATGTGCATATTTTTTCGAGTTCGAGGGATACATTACAGTGTATATTAATTTTATGGGCAGAAAACCTTTCACTATAGTGACATTTCAATCAATAATTGCCCTAAATATTTATTTGTCAGATGTGTATCTAATTTATATGTCATTCATTATCAAGTTTTCGTATAAATCTGATTACACAAGAGTTTATCGTACTCCGGTGGTGACAACAACACTATAAAACTGTCAGGGCATTGTCAACAAGAACAAAACATCGTTATTTTCTGGCAGTTCTGGTTCGGACGTAATCGTTATCGCTCCCATACACACATCGATTGCAATAATTTGATTCACAAACATTGATCAATTATACGCAAAGTCAGGCCTTTATCACTTACGGGGTAAGCAGTAGGTACGTAAAGTATGGTAAAGCTCTTTTTTGCCACGATAGAGAGCAAATTTAGTTAAATGTGTAGCGATATTGTGACAGGTTGCCAGCCTATCACCTATATTACAATACACATACCTACAATCCACGAATCGTGCTAAAATTATTTAAATTGAGTATGATCGGTAAAAAACTTACAAATTACCAGCTGCTAGCTCTTCACCTTTAAAACCATGATCCGAGGGTTTATGAAAAATTGAATATGAATCAGAATGTGTCGTAACAAAATAAGTAAGCTAAAGCTACCGAAAATAAACATTTAATATATAATTTATGTTCAAAGGTGATAAATCAGTAAGAAGTAAAATTAAAATTTAGGATTTTTCCATCCCGTTCTCTTTAGAAATCAATCCATCAAGAATTCAAATCATATTAAGATTGATTGTAGAGGTGTCGATTTGGAAGAATCGAAGGGCGCTTTACTTTAGTCTAAATTATTGGCAAAAAAATAGAGGGTCTTTTTTACTTCCATCCCATTCGTTCTGGCTTCAATTCCCAGTTTGTAGAGCGACAGGATATGAGCAATCCAGGCTTGTAGGCCGTTGCGGAACTCCGGAAACTCGATCAAACATCACTGAGAGGACATTTTGCGTTCACTACCAGCTTCCAACAGCTGGATAGAGCAAAAACGCTGCTCTACGTTTCTGTTACGAGTTATTACGGCTTGCCCCTGAACACCACAGTGACAACAGTCATACTCACAGTTTCAAATAGTTTTACGCTGAACTATGAACTGCTTGAGCTTTTCACATTTTTTTTTAGTTATCCTAAACATTTGATAATTCTGTCATATAACGTTGTCAAAAATATTGCTATTTTGATTTATGCTATGACAACCTTATATCCCTATAAAATAGAAGATGCACCACGAAGTGTTATAGCTGTGTCATTGTTTTGGTATATGCTTTGTAGTAGCCGCCTTTGTGCAAAAGCGCCTAAACAATACCCCATCCATCATACAGGGTATCATTAAAGAACACATCATCTGTAGCAGAAATAATATACTGAAATGGGAGAGAAGAAACTTACTGTGAAAATTTCGTCACAATATTATTTTTAATCTTTTATCACAGACTAATTATAAGCGCGGCGGACTGTGCTTTTATTAAATACGATGAAGGAGAAGTATAATGCTTTTTTCTATTATTTTTTTCAGTTCATTTCATTTCAGTTCTGTTATTGATAAAACATATTATAGTTAAGTACACCTTTCAATAAGAACACAATTATCTATGATTTTAGATAAATTTATAGACAAAAATTAAGTCGTTTTAGTTGTAAGGGTCTATCTACGTGCAACCATAGCTTATAGCTGACCAATTCTCAATAGTGCTTTAGCTACATCACGCTAGCGTGTATTTATTGACCTATTATAGTAGTTGGATCTGGATTTATGCGGCCGAGGTGAGGACGCTTCAGTGGGCAGGACACAGTTTACAAACAGTTACATATTCTATGTACTACATGTATACCTGTATGTATGGAGTCAGCTAGAGAAGAACTTGATCAGTTAAAATAAGAATCACCATTACCAAAGTTTATCACCTCTTTACACGTCATTTACACTCATTTTACTTTTTATCGGGTCTATTCGCGATAAATTTTGGTGGTAAATCATAGGAATTTACCTGGTTCCCGACGTTTCAACAATGTTTCAATTGTCGTGGTCGCGGGTCGACTGAAGATCCAGCGAGATGTCATCAGGGCGATGGGCAGCTAGATGTTACACTACCCACATATTGTCTTAATAATTTTTATTGTTCGTAAACACTAGGCGACCGGCACACAACACTCACGGTATCCGACGATATGTCCGATGATAAATCGCGCACTCTTATCTTGTCTATTACCGGGTTACATGCAGAAGACAATTTAAATCCGTCCTCCCTATTGAAATATATGATTCCTATGATTTACCACCAAAATCTATCGCGAATAGACCCGATAAAAAGTAAAGTGAGTCTTAATACGTCACTTTCAAAACTCTAACACCAGCGGGTTCATCGGGTCGTAAGTCGACCCGAAAACCCACTCGACAAGAAAAAGACCGTAAACTTTTTTTATGACGCGATATTTTAATATCAAAGTTTTAAACCGCCTAATAAGCCTATAACATGGACCATGTACTGTCAAGACCTTTATAAACCTTTAGAAACCAGTTCTCCGCAGAACGAAATATCACTTGTCAAACAATGAGGTGATTCAGCCTGCATAACCAAACTGGGGCCTATCTCACAGGTAATATCAACTTTGTGTCCCCCCTGTAAGTATTGAATTTACGACCTTCTGATCGAGGTGCTAAGGTTCAAACCACAGACTGTTACTATATATCACTGTAACCGGGACATAATGCGAACACGATATCGTATTGTATCCGGTAATATCCGGTTGGATACTGATTAATTAGCGGTTTAGTGTGTGTTGGCGGTAATCAACGTCCGATGTACTAAGGCCCGTATTTATAAAGCGATCTCAAGTTTGAGAGCGATATTAGTATGGATTTGACAGGTCTACTAAAGTGACATTTGTGATACGAACTCAAACTCGCTGTCACTCTTGAGAGCTGATTATAAATACGGGCCTAAGTACGAGGATAATATTGTAGCCTCCCATACATCTAGATAAGACATGTGTTGTGTACCTACTGTTAGCGATAGGTTGAAGATTGATGTAACATCTGGATTGTTTTAACAGATGAGTTTTTCACACCGCTATTTTGCCCGCGGATTTATAAGTTTTTCCGTGGAATAAGTTGATCATGTTCATCAAAATATACCTAACTGATATAATAATTAATTATTTCAAGTATTTCAGGAGAAAAGCCAGTATAAACAACACACAGACAAATAAATCTTTTCTCTTTAATAATGAAAGATTTTTTCTTTCAACCTGTGCAGTAAGGACAAAAGAAATACATGAAAATTGTTATGTTCAAAAGCTCTGTTGTAAACAATGGGAAAAATCCCAAATATAACTGAGTCAAAAACTTTGTCAAAGTAGTTGTTACGGAACTGGCTACGCTCGTAGCAGTTTGCTACGCCGTAGCGCTAGCGTTTGTAGCAAACATAAAGAGTTCTTTTATTCCTTTTTGTTTGAAAGTAGGAAATCACACTTTGTAAGTAGGTACCTCGAATTCCTTTGCGTTAGTGTTTTTTATTTAGAAAATATTGAGGCAAAATAATGAAGGTACTGAGTTCAAAGACCTTTGAGTTTTATCTTTGTGGAGGGGCGGTAAATTTCGTCCCCGACAAGAGGCCCGGTCGTTTCCTTCCGCCGTGGAGATATATAGATCACCCCGGGCTATTCCGGCCTGTATTTTTGGACTAAACAGGATCATTCTTTGGACATGATTAATTATGACATGATTAAAGCCCAAATTTGCTATTAAAATTATTTTTATTTTTGTGAAATATAACTTAGATAAATCGAATTGAAATTAAATTAACATACATACATACATATAATCACGCCTTTATCCCTAATGGGGTAGGCAGAGCGAAAACGACCCAAAGGTCGTTCCGCCACGTCTGACAAGTATTGAGGGTTTTTAAAGATGATTATGTATATTGCTATAGTGACGGGTTTTCAGCCCATCGCCTAAGTTGCAATACACTGAAACCCTCAAATCCCGTAGCTGGTTTTTACAGCATGCCCGGGAGGAGATGCAGCTGGCACATTCTATGTTTTTCTATCACTCCCAGTCCAGCATGGAAGTTAAATTAACTAAGTTAATATTCCTACAGAAGCTGAAAGTGGTGATGCTTATTTATCACATATTAAACAAACAAGATTTCCGATTATTTTCATTATGCTTAAGCAAAAATATCCTATTGTCAGCCCTTATAATATTGCTCTTAACAATTTCCTCAACATTTCATATGATCCGCTTTAGGCAATATTGTAGCGTCGATATCAAGAATATACAAGAATTTAATATTGCTGCTTACAAGCAGCAATACTACTACAGCAAATCCAACTACTATGATGAAGTTAAATCGTCGTCGGAGTCACGTCAAATTTATTGGGTGTCAAATACCTACAAACATCTACTGCGCACTTTCAAGAAAATGACGAAAACACATCCATAAGTATTGGGTCTTTACATTATGAAATTTCCGTCCTTTCATAGTTGCCAGTATTGAGTATCGGCAATTTCATATGTAAGGACCTAATAGGTAGGTAATCATTTTGTTTACACATTACGCCGTAGCGGCAACAGTACTTATTTGTTTCTTGGGTACGTAAGCCCCTTAAATATCCAGTCTCTCAAAATACCATACTAATCATAAACAAACATTTTATCTAAATATAGCCAGATAACAGAGTTTTCACCATACAGATTAACTCTTGACTATACTGTACTATCTGCTGCTTCTCAACCCAAATTTACAAGCCTACTCTAACATCTTTTGGGCTGTTATTCGCAGACTGGCAGTTATTTGCAAGGCCTTATTTTTTGGACCTGTTGTAAAGAGACATTACTTCCATGACATAGTCATTCCGTTTTTGTAGAAGCTAGGTATGTTTATAAGTTATTATTATGGTTGGGCGTTAGAACCATGCCTAGGTACCTATACCTAGTATTTTTAACTTGTCTTATCTATAAGAATAGGTCCTCGAAAAAATTTCAGCGATCATTGCCTGTCATTTGGCTATTAAATAATGTATGACACATCAGTGGAATTTTTGTGGCATAATCTGTAATTTGATAATCACTGAAATACAATTGCACTGAAAGTTCCACGCGCTAACTACAAATAAAGATTTATTCTTATTCTGATTCTAATTCTGATTCTACTCCTGGTACTTACCTGGATATTTACCTAGGCTATCTAGGTACCTGCAAATATCTCAGCATTACAAGCAGAAAACCTAATACGTACAAAAAACACTAGGGAAAACAACACAACATGTTTAACTTTTTTATATTTAATGACTGTATTTAGGTACCCTTTGAGAATTCTTCAACAAACAGAAATTACTAAAGTTTATTCAACTCATTAAAACGATTTCCTCATAGAATTTCATATAAATAACAATTTGCCATCCCATGATAATAGCCGAAGGCGGATGTTGGAGTTTAGAATCATAATGTGTTTAAAATTTTGTTGAACTTTACGTTCAATATAATGGGTAAAATTATTCCTTAAAATGTTTTCCGTGTTCATAATGTATAATTTAGTAGAAACCAAACATTTCACACGAGATCTTGTTTAAATAATTCTCAGAGTCTTAAATTTCACTTTGATATGTGTGTTCTTATTTCATTACACGTTTTGCGAAATAATGTTCGTGTTATTTTTACTCCGGAGAAACTTTTGCTCACCGTAAGATAACAAGCTACCGGAAAATGCTTCCGTCTTTTATATTAATTAATGTTTGTTCCGGAAGTAGAGCAACGTTTGCTGGTAACAAACAACTGAACATTCCATCACACATTAAAGTACCAATTCAGCTATAAAAGTTCTAATAAAAACAAAAAGAATGCTCTTAGTACGGTCATGTATCACAACTTTGCAAATATTGCGCAAAATTGCACGTAATATTGTGCCTACTAATCATCATTTGTTTTGTGGCAACTTTTTGTTTGTTTGTTGTTTGAACTGACGGCTGACAGGGATGAATGGAAGAAGAAAACGTACAGCGCCGACCCCAAATGATGATGATGATGATGTTGTTTAAATCAATGCCCGTAATTTTCTTCTCCGAGCAACAACCTCAAATTATGTTAATGACAGTCTTAACTCTAAAGTGGAGTAATGAAGCCAATTTACATAAATAACATTGAGAAGAATAACAAGTTGAAAACGTTTTATTAAATAAAAATCTTTTCAGATTTTTTACTTAAATTTTTTATGAACCTGAATATTTAAAAAAAAAGATTGATTTATTACGGACTTTACTTTTTTTTTTTTGACAACAGGTAAAAAATATATAACCATCACTGGTGTGAAAGTGATAGCTATAAATGATGCATGCATTTGACATGTGTCAAAATCACCAAGCTATCGTGGACAAACTATAGTAGATTGATTTTACTTTGTAACTTGGCAGAGGTCCAAAATTCGAAACAGAAGATTATAACTTTGTGACAAACATATCAATATGTTTGTTTGACATATATTAATATGTTTGTTGTAAAGAAAAAGCAGATTTTGGCACGTTTGCTTTCACTCAGTTTGGTGCATCGATATTTTTATTTTAATCTCTAGGAATAACTGTTACCTTTCTGTTGCCATGCAGTATGTTTTATTTTTTAAATACTTGTGTGTTTCTTTTTTCTATATGTTATGAAGTATCTTTATTAAACTTAAATTTCAGCAAAGGATACAAAAAGAAATCATCCATTAATTAAACGATAATTTCACGTATATTAAATCCATCTTACTTTCATTCAGACCTGTGATAAATGACTGAACATTTAATTAATTCATCCAATAAAATCTAGGTAGGTACTTTGTTTTTAAGTGCTGAACCATTAAGGCGCAGTATCATGGAAACGACTTACGGGTATAACGTGTCTTTATGTAGTAAATGTTATGTAAGAAAATAAGAATCTCACTCATGCTGAAAATAGAGAAGGCTGTGATCCTATTAAATTTTTTCAAGCAGGCACAGGTAAGTAATACGAGAACAAAAATAACTTCAATCTCACGCCAACCGAATCTAATCTCTTCGGTGATGTTTACCAGTTCTCTTAATGTAAGTTACTGCTCTGGAAGGCTGTGAACACAGATCTAAATAAGAGAAGACCTCGAAACGTCAATACAATACATACATACTTATTTTTTTATTGACCAAAAACACAACAAAACACAAGTAAAAGACTACAATGAAAGCACCCTTATTGCTATGGTAGCAATTTCTCCGAGGCCACCTTCAGTTTATCTTCAAACTATATGAAACAAGCGTACTATAACTTTTATCGAAGGTATCTACTGAGAAAGTAAGTAATATCTCCGTTTTGTTGTCCAACTGTATTTATGGTACCTACTTATTTTACAAAAACATTCTTGCAGCAAAGACAAAACGCACACAAAGTAAACGACTTTAGTCGGACTCGAAATTCAGATAAATCAAAGTTTTTTTTTAATTACCTACTTCTTTAAACTGCACGTGAAAAATTGTGTAAGTACTTAATTTGCGGAATATACGCTAAAATAGACATCTGTGGTTGTGAAGTTAATACTAGAGTGGAGATTAGCCAGACATATTACGTCGATTATCCCTCAAAGCCTTATTGCCTTTACGGGCACAATCCGTGATATTGCTTTTTTACAACGTGAAATTTTATCCACCAGAAATAAGCGGGTTTTCTACCCATCAGTGATTACATTTTTCAAAATAATGGTATACAAAATAACACCTGTACTATAACCTAATACGGTACCCTTGTGTTGGAATTGGAAATAAACGATACTTTGTATTTAACTCTGTGGTATTTCAGCAAAGCCGACACATTTTCGACACACACGTGTGAATCATTAGGTTAAGCTATTTTGGGTTTCAAATATAAGAGGAATATATTTGTACCTACTTTCATCCATACATATCACCGAACAGATTTACGCGCGAAAATCAGAATATGTTTAGAAATATTGCATTTTACTTTTATGTAGAAAAAATCGCATCGGATTGATTTTCGATACGACAGGAATAATTTGACTCAAAGCATGCAAGCAAGCAAGCCACTGACGTCACAACATATGACAACTATCAACCTGTAGGTATTCCTTCCATTCTTTGGAATGAAACCTTATAGTATTCCATTTAAAATACGACGAAATTTAGAAAACCTCAGCTTTCCCTCTATATGTCAAGCTTTGAAAATATTTTATATATTTGCAAAATATTTTATTTGACAAATTGTTAGTGTAGTTACACTGTACACTTCGATAAACAGAACCCTCCTTTTCCTTTGATTTCATTTCAAAGCCAAAGGAAACCTACTATTATCGTAAACACTTTTTTGTGGTAAGAAAATTGCTCGAATATATTTTTTCAGGACTGTGTTCACACCAATAACTGTATAGTTACAATATACTTCTTCTTTTCGATGCATTGGTGAGAAATACTGCCGAACTCCAAAAAAACTCCCTTTGATTTGCCATGAGTAGGTCTTCTAGAGCACAAGTGCCTCATTGTATGGGTACTCCCACAGCCACACCACAGTTGTCACGCGTATAACACACTGAACTACTATTTGGCATAACCCTATTTCTTTTTGATCTCGCTACACCTTCCACTACAATTATATTCATAGTGTACGTACCTATAATGTATATTCAAGTATTTTAATGTGGTATTTTATTTGTTGCAGCTGTCAGGCACGATGGGCGAGGCGGGGGCGCTGGACGCGGTGCAGCGCAGGTATCGGCTGGAGAACGGCAACTCGCTGGGAGAGAAGGATGAGGTAACTGAATCGCTTTTTAATTATATACTTTCTGGTTAATCCTACGTATTGGTTTTACACTAATATTGCAAAGAGAATATAAAGATTTGCATTTCTTTTTTGTAACCTAAAAACTGCTTGACTAATTTCAAAAATTCTTTCACCATTCGAAAGCTATTCCCACCCTGAGTAACGACGGCTGCTTTTTACCGCGATAAAATATCTGGAACGATAAATACGGGAAAACTCATTTAGCCGCGGATGAAAATGCGGTGAAAAAAGCTAGTAATAAGTAATGTATAGAAGAACGGGAGCGGCATCTGCCAGTCATCTTACAAAACAAAAACAACACAAGGAGGGATATTATTTACCTCTATGCAGCAAATATAATTTTTATAACCTCTCTGATATATCGTATATCTATACGTATTATAATAATTTAACTACTCGTAGATGTAGCAAAATCTGTCAAAGTCATAGAATGGAAACCCACTTACAGTCGTACAAGGATCTTTTGGCGCTTGGGTGACATTGACAGGAGCTTTTCTTGGGGTGAAAAACCTGTAGATTACTTTTCGAAAAAGCTAAACGAAGCCCAAAAAAAGCTCCTGTCAATGTCACCAAAGCGCCAAAAGACCCTTGTACGCCTTTTTTTTTTTTTCTAGAATCGTTTTCTTTTTGTAATATAAAAAGAAAAAGATACTGTTAAAAAGTACCATAATATGTACCAACTAAGCCTTGAGTTCGGGTCTGTTCAGCCTCATCGATCAATATAATTGCGACAGCACCGCGAGATATCGTCCTCCCAGTGATTAACTGCCGACCTTATAGAAACCACTTCAGAAAAGTTGCCAGTAACTTGATCTGAAAGATTCCACCTTGCGAAGCAGAAAGAAGTTAACTTGCGATAATTAATGCTGGCAAGTTCGCTATGATTCAATTTGAATATTATAAGATTCTTGAAATTTTCAATAAATGAACGTACCCTTTTTTTAAATTATATCTCATTCATCCATCATAAGTCCACGATAATGCCTACTTTTTATGTGTAATTCTCTCATTTAATGTAAAACTACACCATGAATATGCAATGATTCCTCTGTATGTCATGTAGAATTTCTATGTAAAAATGGTTGTATTGTATCTTTACACTACTTGCCTAATATTAGTATTTTTGCACTCATAGCGATTTTTTTATTTCTTAAACAATAAGTAACTACAAGTAAGTAACTATAACCTATTATTATTCAAGGATTTAATAAAATGCATCACTTATTTCTCGATTCTCGCTCATAAATCTCATAAATCTTTTAAAGTTTGTGACTCTAGTGACACTACCAAGAATTCACGAGATGAAACTTTCCCGGTATCATTTCATTATAAGAATTTTCTCGTTTTCTGAGCACTGAACGACGCCACTTTGCATGTGCTTGACATCTGACGGAGACACGGCTCTTTGAAAATAATTACCTCGAGGGAAATAGAAAACAATCTGAGTTTCCTTTTTATTGTTCATCATATTTTTTTTTACCTATAGTCTAGACTAAAAGTCTTTTTTTCACTAACGAGCTGAAAACTGCTAGGCGCCAGGTCAAAAAGCATTTACCTATGCATGTGGTTGGTATACTGCGGTTCCCATAAGATATCTGATAGATCAAAGAAATCATATACAAGAAATTTCATTTTATATGATCTGTCAGAGATCTTCATAGATGCCAGTTGGTTAAATCATGATGGATGAAAAAATGTCTAGCCGTTTTTTTTTTTAACTTCGATACCTACCGCGTTTGAAAACTTTTGTTTCTATTGCTCCAGTCCATGTTTCTCGACACATTAATTTTGTAAAAGATATTTTCTTTTTTTTTTTTTGCTTAATGTTTTTATGCATTAAAATATCAATAGTAAACTCAAACACGATAATTCTGTCGTTAGTGGATATCGGCTAATCCACTCACTTTCAATAGACCTGCTGGGCGACCCGCGCGAGAGGAGATTATATTTAATTAATTTTTAATCCGCTGGGATCAACCCTGTTTTATTTCAAGAACTATCTTCGCTCTAAAAGATTAGTTTAAGGTTAGTTGGTGATCTGCATTATTGTTTTTTAAATTACTTAATATTATTTTAGTACGCATAAAATTAGTTACCTACGTAAGATTTGACAGGCGTCTACTACTTCTTGCTTTAAATGCAGCTGATTGCAGCTGATGACTTTCTATCCCTATTTATTATCTTTATCCCTATTTCATTTTTAATTTTTGTATATTGTAGGTACTGTATTAAATGTAACCTTTCTATACTAAAGAAGATATACGGGGTGTAAGGGACAGCGTCCCGCAAACTGATAGGGGTTGCTCAGTCAACGATACTGGACACATATCACCAGGATTTTTTTTCAGGAAATGAAAAAAAATTTTGCTTTTTCATACAAATTGTCTGATCAAGGTGGTCATTTTGTATGAAAAAGCAAAATTTTTTTTTTCACATCCTGAAAAAAAAACCTGGTGGTAGTTGTTCAGTTTCGTTGACTGAGCAACCCCTATAAGTTTGCGGGACGCTGTCCCTTACACCCGCACCCCGTATAAAGCCACATTTTGCGTTTTAACAGATTAAACAATTTCAACAGATTTAGGTAAGTTGTGCTGGAGCCGTGGTCGCGGGAGATTAAAAAGAAACAAAACTTAAAGCCGTTGAAATTGTTTTATCAAGATAAGTATTACACTTTTGCAATAGAAAACATTCTAAACCAATTATAACAAATCTCGACTCAGCCAGGATTTAAGCCTACGTCTTTGTAACACCGTTATACAAACCGAAAAAATAAATAAAAACATAGAACTATGAGTACAAAAAAAATCCTATAGAACCGTTTGTCCCATTCTCTCTTCTTCTTCGTATCAGATAAACCACTACTCACTGCTTTTTTTTTCCCTTCATTGTGGCAGTGTTATTCAAATGTGTTTTCTCCCGCAGCTGTTCGGGCCTCCGAGCGCGCCGGTACTCGAGAACCCGGAGTTTCAAACGAGATGGTACTTCAAATATTTCCTTGGCAAAAGTAAGTGTTTTTCAACAATCCGCTTTTGTTATTTAGCCACGCCTCGTTCGTTATCCTGAGTAAGGGTGCGTTTATTTTACGTGGTCGTTCTTTGTTGCCTGGTGACAAGTTTTTACTTTTGGTCGCTAAGTTTACCCGTCTATGGTCACACTAAATATACAGGGTGTTAATTTAATTGCGTGCCATTAGCTTGGGGTGTATTTCGATTGAAAATGGAATCGCACGTACGGTTCACATTTTTAATCGGACGTACGGTTCTTCTTCTTCTATCGAGTCGACAGCAATTCAAACCCCATCTCATATTTCTCTTGCCCAGTGTGAATCCCCACCTGAAGCGGTTATCCTTGCTGCGGCCGACTTGAGTTCGGAGCCTATTTAAAGACTTTCACGTACGTACGGTATCATACAATAACTCAAAGTTGTTCAAACCGCGCCGGTTCCCGTGGCCAGGCCGTTACTTGTAGAATCTTGACCTTCACGGCCCCACTGGAGTCACGGTTGCTGTATCATGGAAACTGGGAACCATTAACGAGCTTAGATTTAATATATAAAATAATTATTTATTTTAGAAACATCAAGTGTATAAACTTTAGAGACGCCCTTGGAAGTAATATTTCAATTTAGGCAAGTTTTAGATAGCTTCTCGTACTAATTGGAGTAAACTAACTTTCGATAGTTACTTGTAATATCAAACTTTAGTTACAGAATTTATGACATTTTAGCTAAGTGTAAGTAAAGAATGCTGATTAATGCTACACATATGAAATGTATTTATTTTTAGCAAACCAAATAAACTGAACTTTAAATACATACATACTCAGATTGTGTTTAAAAATACCTCGTTAATTAAGTACTTACTCTTACGATATTCAGAATAACTTTGTAGTATGTAAATAACTTTGTAGCGAGAAATATTCAAACAATTTCATAAAATAGATCTGAATAAGATTTAAGTACATCGAATATCCGAATTCTTTAAGAACAAGATTAGCAAACGTAGTTACCTACCTAGTTCACGGAATCTTGGTTCATCATCTACAAAGGGATGGTTTTTCAATTTTTAATCAAATAGGGATTGGCTCAGTTCAACGCAGAAACGGAGGGTACGTAAAACAACTATATCAGATATAGTGGTTATAAACTCTGACATCATAGTTCAAGCATTCTATAGGTAGATTAAAAAATAGGCAAAATTCTTGGCGGACTTTTTTCTTTTGGAAATGTTCATCATAGGCAGAAGTTAAGCGTGGTGGTACACTTCGAGCTAGTTCCGAGATCACCAAAGTCAAACGTCTATTCATGAACTTTACTTATTAACCCAGTCGTCTATTGATGTCTGAGTTATTGTTATACATGTGTATAACTGTTTGTTTGTATCATAGAATAATGTGCTTGTCCGACTAGTGAAGTTGCTATCGAAATGAGATCCAGTTGTGCAAACCTCAGAAAACAAGAAACTGAACTATTTTCACCAGGAAATTCTTTAGGAAATTTAAATAGTTTTTACGAAAAAAAATATTTCCTGACGAAAGTTATTCAGTTTCGTTGACTGAGCAACCCCATCAGTTTTCGTGAAGCTGTCCCTTACACTCAGTATAATTGACTGCAGTTGAGTGAAACTCCAGCGCCGTGGCGAGGAATTCACACTCCGACGCCATCTAAATTATTCCATCTCTTAATTTAACTTCATAATTAAAAGGTTAGTTAAATGTTTACCTTACAATGTTAGCTTGGAAACTAGAATCATAATTATTACTTAAATTGTTACAGTCTGTACCGAGTAGAACTAATGAAAAATGTGTGAATTTCAGGAATGAATATTGTGGTTTATCCCTTTGATATTTTATCAAAGAGTAAATAGATTTTGACTGAACGTTCCGGAAAACCAATAAAATTTGGGGCAATTATTGGAGTGGTAAAAGTAATAGGAATTCCAATAAATTCAATGTACAAAATATTTGTAATATTGAAAAAATACCAGCGACGGACAAAATTAATTATTTTGATGAATGCTGAGTTTGTATTCTGCGAAATTATTAATTATATTCACGCTTGTTTTATCCCACGTGCATGGACTAAAGAGGCAACGACCTTCCGTGTCTCAAACACCAAACAAAACGTTTTGCGTTAGACAGCCCGTAAATTGACTTTAAAATTCAGCAAAAGAAAATTCAATATTCAACCTTGTCGAAAGTGCCAACCAGTTTTTCATCTCACAGTTTATAACTTTAGATTTAGGTACGCCTCCATTTTCCATTACGCGACTTTGTAAGCAGATCGCGTTTTGAGCAAAAGTTTCTAGTTAAGGTAAGCGTAGACTTGGAGAAGCACAGGAGAACACTCTGTTGGTAATATCTATAGCTGCATTGTTTACAAGGAAAGAACAAGAACAACAAAACTTTAATAAATAACCCGATTTTGAACATATCTCCTGCATCGGGTACCACCACCATACCAACATCATACAAATATTTGCAAATCAAAAATACACGTAAACAAATATCAGTGAAACTTTAAAATTCATTCGTCAAAATTAATTTGTAATGTTTCTATAACTAGTATCTTTTGATATAATAATTTCCTAGTGAAATCAAAACCCGAAAGTTGTTCTAACAATACGTTAAGATCATATTCAAAATAATTGTCAAACTTTTAGTGATCAATTTCCTCTTAAATACAAACAACTTTTTCGGTTGGGCCAATTTCAAACTCGTGTCACGTCACGATCATAAACCGACAACAAAGCATTTTCATGTGTCAGTTCACACCGGGAAGCGACGCAACGCAAGGCTGCTTGAAGCTGCTTGAAGACACATTGTCATTTGTACTACGAAGCATCTATATCTATACGAAGTGACATGCTAGACCGCGAAATGTCTATCTTTTTGCACAGTAAATAAAGTTCTATTTAGTATCAAGGTCATGATCATGAAAGTTGCGTCACTTCCCGGTGTGAATTGACCCTAAGCTTTATCTTCTTCATCTACTTCACGGTTATCAGAGCATCAACGACTTGTACAGCCATGTCACTTTTATTTACAAGACAACGAAATCAATGTCTTTCTTTCTAGCTTTGACAGTATGACCGGGATCTGAAGCTGCTGTTTTCACTCCTTGTCCAGCAGAAAAGCAAGATATACGTCGACCTTCATTCTGTATTCCAGGAGTTACCTACCAATCGCAATCTGGACAACAAAGTCGGTGGATAAATCGGATCGCCGGCAGTTGGATGGCTGGTGCGTGACTGGGAACGGCATTCGAATCGTGTTATACGAACACTAGCTATTTCTAGCTTATTGGTGTTTCGCACGATTATGTTATTATCAGTCTGAGTTTTTGGCGCATATTATACCATTAAAAGATATGACGTCAATTTTAAAAATCGTTTGCCGATACGATGAGACGATGACTTACTGAATAAGAACAATCAAAAAATTACGATGAAGTATTTACATAAAGTCAATTTTATTTTTCTTTTATTGATGCGTTTTACTCTCATATTGCTTTTACGTCAAAGCAAAAAAAGTAAAAGCAATTTTTTTTTAAATAGTAAAAGCAAGTTAACCATTTAATTTTTATAATAGGGTCTGGTTGAAAACGCAACAATAAAAGAATAATAAAATTGCTTTTATATGTAAATAATCGTAATATTTATTTCTAGGATGACAAAACTCAAATAACTGACCCTTAGGAACATTTTAACACTTTTACATCTGGAATCTTCTATTCAATTTCTTTGTAAAAGCCAGAATTCTCAGTAATAAACAATAAGTATTCAATATTAGTCGAAATTCTAACTACAGAATAATATCGGATTGCACAGGCATGTTATATTATTGGAGCGTGACTGCTGTAGCTTGGGCGTGCAAGAACATAACTCGTAGGATACGTCCAATTTATGATTCAATTCTCTTTGAAAACTGTTTTTAAATAGATAGATAAATTCTTTATTGCACAAGAAATAACAATGAAGGGGGCCTTATTGCTATGGTAGCAATTTTTACCAGACAACCTTTGGGTAGAAGAAATTAAATGTAGACAATGCGGTATAGTGCATCTTACAAATAAAATAACTAACGAACATAGACAAGACTAAATTATATAATAATATATTATACCTACTATAAATTACACAAGTTTAGCTATAGTTTCCTATGAAAATTGTGCACGAGTCTTACTGTGTTCCCCCGTAGGAAACTTATAACTTACTTAAAACTAAAGAAAAAAAAAATACTAAACTTAAACATTTTATTTTATTTTATTTCGAACGTGCACAGCAAAGGTAATGAAGTCCATGCGTGACAAGGCCCATATGCAAATATGCTCGACAAAGTGGTTGCTGTCCGCAAACAACTAACTCTATTGGCTGCTAGTGGTTTTACCCAACTTTCGGGTGCGAACTACTTATTTACGAAGGTTTGGGAGATTAATTAACCCGTGTGGTGTTAGAACAAATTAGGCCAATCGTAAGTGTGACATTCACGCGATTGTCAAAAAAGTCTGCCGATGGTCAAAGTCAATCAAATAATTAAAAAATTTTGCTTAGTTAGCCATAAGCTCAACAAGGCGGAATATTTCAAAACAATAGATTCATTACAGCTAGGGTTAGGTACAGTATAATAAAATTACAATATATTTGATTCATTCTTCATATTTAAGTAGTAAACCACTTACATATTTAACGTAAGGTATTTCCGCGCTCATAATACATACACATCCATACACACATACACGCACTTTCTATACAAACTTTTGAGGAAAATATGTTATGTTCATGTAGGTGTCGAATTTACATTAACAATCAGCTATTGTTCAACACGGGATAGATAACATGAATTATGTGTCTGACACCGCTGATATTTCACAGTAAGCTCTAATTGCTTATTCAAATTGCTAATGCTGAATTATGCAGGTCGTGTATCGAATTAAACATTATAAGTAATTCTATACATTTATGAAGCTGTTTATTAATTTCCAGTTGTTTGTAACTTTACTGTATGTGTATAGGTACTTATAAACATTTTTTAACTTAACTGTAAATAGACATATTAGTATTAACCAACCCAACATGGACTTACTTTTAACCTGTTAACTATGTTATTTCAGAGATTGTCTAACAAAGACACTAAATAAACACAAATGTAATGGGATTTTTTTTCCTTCAAAAACTTTTGATATTGGTAGTAACACTGATTAGAGAAAGTCGCTGCCGCTAGCTCCATTTACTCTTCTGTGGGTAATAATATTTTGTAGAGCAGCAATATTATTATTATTTTCCATTTCCTAGAAAAAAATTATCAATTTTCATTATCTCATCAACCCTTTTCAATTTACACACCGTTTCCAATATAACCCTGTATAATGTATATCCTTTAACATGCACGTAACTACAGACGTAACACGCCGTTAGGTATCGGAACATGCTCCCATTTCCTGTTATGCATGCTAATTCCCAGCTTTGTTTCTCTCTAATGACTTATTAATTAATTTCCCCTTTGGCAATCAATGCGCTTGTGTTAACATTTAACCGTGAGTCAGATTTATCGTAAATAATGAGTTAAAAACTTTGCTGAAGCCATAATAAAAAAAATATATATATCACATCTCGATATCATTTTCTTATCGAATGTACTGTAAACATAATCAAATCGTACCTGATCGTGCAGTTCATTGTTAACTGCACTACTAGTAGTGAAGCTGGTAGTGTGGTCAACAACAAGGGATATATTAATATACTAACATAATATAGGTTTTTGAAGTAATATTTTACAAATCAGAAGAGGGACACGTGGGTTCCGGTATGTTGCAATTTACTTCAGGCGAAAGTCCGGAGTCCGGCGCCAAACAGCTTGCTGTGTTCTGTCTGTGCATGAATGTGCCATAACAGACATTTTCTGGGTGAGCTCGCTCCATTGTCGACTCTGTCACTGTCATCCCTGACCTTGGGTCTAGACTAGAGTCAAGAGCAAACCCATTTTTAATACAAAATGAAGAAAAAAAGGCTGACAACCTATCACTATAGTAATACACGGTTTAATCTTTCGATAACCCACAAAATATGTCCGATGTTGTGAAAACACTTTATTATGAGGTCGTTGACACTCTTCGTGCCCCATTAGGGATACATGCGTGACTAATGTCTCTATATAGAAGGTAATCTAATGGTCTCCGTATTGATTTAGTTCATTTACTCCTATACCTCGATAATTCAAATCGTCAACAATGTTTGTTTATCATAGCTCCGCAAATTTAAATTCAGCAAATCCAAACTCCAAAATACACAACAATCGCGATATTCGTGTCAATACTATACAGTAGGTAGGTAAATATCTCTGAGAGGATACTCGAAATAGTTCGAGTTAGAGATCGCCTCAAGCGCTAAAGGGTCCTTTGCGAAGTCAGTGACGCGTCTAACAAGTCAAAAGTTACGAATAATCACCAGTAGAATGGAGAATGGTAATGTTCGCCTCGAAGCGCTTCGGGACAGAATAACTTAGAACTTGGGATCTAGTAATGCAAATGCATTACCCGAATAGATACCAGAATCAAGCCCAGAAATAGATAGCTACGTTTACCGTAGACTTTTGCTACGTATTGCTATGCTGTAGTAGGAGTGACAACTTTTTTTCTGCTATGTGGAAAGCATGTAGAAAGTTTATTAATAAATAATAAGGTTGGATTATAAAAAAACTAAGTACCTATTTGAGTTATTTTTTACAATGTAACCACGAACCCCACGAACAAAAAATCATAAGTCAAAAATACTGCGGTATAAAAATTACCACCTCCTTTAGGTAACATTATCCTATAAATATTATACTATAAATATCATCTAATATCTGTCCTGGCTGTATTTTCAAAAGCCATAAAATAAGACGCTGGCTGCCAAAATTTGAATTGTGTTAAAAAAAGAACAGCGCGGCGCGCTCCCCTGCAGTGTTTTGTTTTGTTTTTCATGTATCCATGGTTGTATCCATGATATGCTTGCAAAACGCTCATATTGTTTCGTGTTATAAGCAAAAAATAAAAGTCATTGTGTTGTGTGACATCAAACGTGTGCATTTTGTAATATTAATTTAAATTCACTTTTAAACTGTGATTCAGTGTTTTTTTTTTCTTACAGATTGATTCCCTAAGACTTTGTATCACTCGGATTTCGACCCCTTACTATTTCAATAAATATTTCATTAGAACATTATATATCAATAATATTTCCGGTACTAATCGCCATTGTTTGTTGCAGTGCATCAAAATTACATAGGAGTGGATCAAACCAGGGAGCCGTATCTACTAAGCGTTGTACAAGAAGGAGGGGCGGGTCTACTACGAGCCATCTTGTTCAACAAAATGGTAAGAAATTAAATTTAATTACTTCTTCATCGAGTGGTTTTTCGAGTCAATGAACTCAGCATTTTTAAACCACCTAATAGCCTAGTGAAAATATATAAGTGAAATGGTTTGTGTAACGACTGCTATCAAAGACGGCGACCGGGGCTGCCCTCCAAAGCACAAAGTTCTTCTTCTTATAAGTAGACAATTAAGTATTTCTTTGTGGTGTATGTACCTATACTACTGGTCTGGCCTAGGACTTTTAATCCAGAAAACGATGATCCATCGGGAGATAGATATAAAGTTTGGTTACTCTTTTAGAATACAGCAGCAAAATTTTTTGAATTTAATCAAAAACGCTACGCTACTTCAACGCTACTTCATTTCCGTATCTTGAATAACGCGCTTCTGAAATATGCTCCTTCTTTTTATATTTATTAATAAAAAAATATTCATGTCAAGTAGAGAGTTTATGATGATGCATGTCATATGCAACGTTATAGCAGGGTTATAGTTTCAAGGAAAAAAGGATGAGCAAGGTTGGCAGCGTAATCTATTTTTCATTAAACTAGTTTCAGCTTCGTGAAAACTGATATTCTACAATTTATAAACTTCTGTAGTTATTTTACCGGGTATAAGCAGCGTACCAGAAACGGATAGGGGTTGCTCAGTCAACGAAACTGAACAACATTCACCTGAAATATGTAAGTAATAATATGAAATACTGTCAGGAAATGTGAAATAAATGGACTTTCCTACACAAAATTACCACATCGATCAGACAATTTGTATGGAAAAGAATATATGATGAATTTGATATTTTAAAGCAGTACAGTACCTATACCTTTGTAGCTTTTTTATTCTTTTGTCGTGTACTTTTCCGGATCAATCACAAGTTCATGATTGCACATGTCAAGTACCATTACCTACTTTCGAGGAAATTGAAATAGGTCCTCTCAAATTCAAAGTCTTTTGCGGTATACAACGATACACGTGCCGGGAAAAGAAACGAGAAAGGAAAATCTTTGCAAAATAAACATTTTGAAATGTGTTCTACATTGCAAAAGGCACTGCCAAGCAAACATTAGGGTGGCTTCAGTATGCAACATGATATGTTTATTCAGGACTCGGCGTTTTTCCACTAGACAGCACGGCAACGGCACGGTAACGTCCAATCTGAGAGCACACACACACGCGCATGCTTTGTACGAATACAAAACATATGCAGTTTGGCAGGCCGGTGACGATACCGGTAGGAATTAATGCCGTGATGTTGCCGTGCCGTCAAGTGGAAAAGCGTACCATATATTTTCATTGATTTTCATAAATTATGTCTTCCATGATACCGTCAACGATACCGTGCCGTCGCCGTTCCCGTGGCCGTGCTGTCTAGTCGAAAAGCGCTAAATGGAAAAACTGAAAAACACTAGGAAATATGCTAAACGAATGAACGAATATATGCAGTATGCTAATATCCTAATGAAGTTTTCTGCAGCTATAGCGGATGTCGACTAGACAAGGCTTTGTATTTTTTATTCAGTCCTAGATATATTATGAAAAAAGCTTGATGCAGCAATATCTTTGGAGAAAAAACTAGCTGAATTAATCGAATTATTTTTAACTTGTCTCTTAGTCTAAACCGACAGAGTAGACAATGAAGCGAAGGTATAAACCTAACCAGAAGTCTAAAAGAGTAATGATATTCCCACACATTAATATAGGTAATAATTTTGAAGATTAAATAAATAGGGAGTTTTTGTAGATAATATAGGGTAACATAAATAAATTATATACAAGTTTTTTGACCTTTAGGTTTCCCTTAAGGCTGCGAATAAAATTATCATATGAAACCCCTGATGCCCAAATAAATTATCCTTTTCAAAGAAACAACACCGATATAAAAACATTTCCAATTTCGATGTATCCCCTGTACCACGAATCGGTCAGGCTCAGACTTTTAAATCAGTAAGTCAAGACACGTTCCCAGGATTATTGCGGATCCTACGGGAGATTAACTGAACCACACACGTACCTCTAGGAATGAATAGCGATAGAAAAATCATGGTTATTATTTATTCATCCTTCATTATTAATCCCTTGCTAGAGGGATAGAAAATTTAATAGGTGTACTGTAGAAATCGAAAAAGGAGTTTCAGCCTGAAACCTTCAGCTCGGAACCTGAAACTATCTGGTTCCGGTGTAATTTAGTTTAGGCGACGGCTTGCCAGAGAAAGCCCATTTCCAGCAATGAACGATGTAGCTGATAAGATGAAAAATAAAAAAATTACGACAAAAGGTATTAAAAAGTTACGTCATTAAGATAATTACTACGGAGCCGCATTTTCATGATAAGATTCTCGCTTAGTTGCGTATTAACTTACCAGCCTCATTAGTGCACAGACTTAAGACGATAACCTTGATCATAATCAAGACTGCAGAATATAATAGCTGCAGCAGCACAGTTTTTATAAGCTCAAACTTGTACGACAAACTTACTTCAAAATGGATAAATATGATAGTTTAAATTTAATGTCATACAAAATCGTGTAAAATGGCACAAATCATTTTTGTATGACAAGAATGATTTGATTAAATATGGGACCCAAAATATGGTCTGAAAAAAAAACCACTTAGCTTATTTTGATAAATAACAGAATTTGCAGTTGATCTTGATTAATTATTTTAGGCGATTTATGAAATTTTTCATTCTCAAAACGCAAATTCCTATAATAGAGTTTCCACTCATATTGTATATGCTTGTCTGTCTATGTTCCTTTAAAATGATTTAGTAATCGTTCTGTAATTTTTCTACAGGGTGCCCACAAAATCTACCTGCCCCCAAGCGCGTGGGCGAGCGGCGGGAACCAAGCCCCCAGCAGACCTACTGTCAAACAGATCCTCGCTCAGTTCCCGGCCATGGAAAAAGTAGACAAAGTACCCAGAGAAGTAAGTACCTACAGGAATAATTAGGATAACTTTCCATAGGCTCGCAGGCTCAGAGCATCAAGCGTGGTAATGAAAAGAGTGAACACTGAATTTGATCAAATGGCTTTGTATCAGAGCGTTTGCGGAGAAGTGATTGGTATTTAACTATAATATGCTACGAGACCACACTCCACAGGCTACGCCCCTCGTCTTCGGGACGACCCCATATTAGCCGTCCATCTTATGTGATGATATCTGATAGCTTAAACAAGTTGTATGCAAAAAATTTGAGCTGTCAGCTATCATCATGTAGTTGTGAACGGCCTACCTTTAGGTAAAAATCCGACTCACGAAAACATGTGTTAAAAATCTTGTAGAGACACATGAAGTAAGTAATAAGTATATAAAAATACCGAAAGGTTTTAATTTAAATTCATGTTTTTTTTTTACTTTCAAGCGGTGAACCAGTTTGCAACTGAACTCAATACTTAAAGAAGGAACAAAGTTCGTAACGAGTTAAAAAGGTCATGACTGAGACTTTTGAAAGCTACTTAATTAATAATAATTATAAATATGAAAGAAAGAAAATAATAAATTCGACTCGGGCCACGAACCTCGGGCAATCCAATGGGTAGTGCAATGGACCGGCAATCCAGAGGCGCAGGTTCGAATCCTGCCCGAGGTTCGTGGCCCGAGTCGAATTTATTATTTTCTTTCTTTCATATTTATATGAAATAAAAATAGCATTGTGAGTGCTAAAAAATCCCCAAATAATAATAATTACTTCGGAACAGAGAAAGTTTCAATCGCAGAAAGCTTAAGTTTAACTTTAAGAAAAAAAATGTATCTGCTATGAATCTCCAATACACCCTTATTATTTTTACATTCCTGCATAAATTACAACCCAAAAAAGGTAGTCATTTCGCCCTATCGCATCAGGTATTTACTAAGATTTAGTAGACAAGGTTGAAATTGAATGTATTGTATGGTCGTAGCACAATGAACACCACAATAGATGAACAGTGACTTGGGTACATGTCACCAGTAAATTTAGTGTCGAATATCACTGTGAGATCTATTTCATTCTCTCAACTGCTAGTCTAGATAGTACTTAATTGAGTTCATAATATACGTTGAAAGTCGTTTCTTTGCCTTTTGATGAACAGAAAGACATACAGGGTGTCCAGGAATTAATGGATAACCCTTTAACTGCGGCTAGCTTGACCGATGCCCTACTTGTAAAAAAATTATGACCTCAGTAAAAGAGTCACTTTTTTTTTCACCGTAGGAGGTCAAAGACAAAATTTAAAAAATATTTTGCCTAATTTTTTCAATAAAACTTATTTTTTAAATTATTTTCTTATAAATAGGTACTAAAATAATGTATTCATTTTAAGTATCAACTATTAAGGTATATTAAAAAAAATAAAAAACCCAAAAATGTTGATATTTGATGAAATGGCATGAAAATAACTGAGCGTAGGGAGAAAATTATTAAAAAATCGGTTTTTGTACGATATTTCGAAAACTGTGACACTTTTACTGAGGTCATAATTTTTTTACAAGCAGGGCATCGGTCAAGCTAGCCGCAGTTAAAGGGTTATCCATTAATTCCTGGACACCCTGTATAATTAGCTTTTGGTAGTTTAATTTTTGCTTGTGTTTCTAAGGCTTGATATTTGAGCTTTGTGTGATTGTATCTAGAACCAAGTTTTTTGATACTGTTCTTTTTATCGTAACAATTATTTCAATTAAATCTTATTTTATTAAAAGTATTTATTTTTAATATCATTTATTTTATTTTATGCATTTCAAATAATAGCGCCGTTATCATATCAATCAAAACGGACGCGAAATTTAGTTCTCATATCTTCGACAGACCAGAATCTCTTGGAATTCGCCCAAGAATAACTACACTTTCCTATATTGGAACATGAATTTGAATTTTGAAATTGACTCGTACTAACTGCACGAGTATTCTGCGGCATATGAGGACCCTTAAATTCAAAAACTGATAGTTCCCAGAAAATTGAACCTGCATTGCAGGAGTTTCTAGTTAAGATAATCTTAAGTTCTAATAAGATACCTAGATAATCTAAATTCTTTCTGAATCCTTAGCATATAGAGTGACTTTGAAACTGATACTCGAAAAGTAATGTGCTGCTATGATCAATAAATTTATTAATGTTAGCGCTTTTGTAACGACTTTACACTTTTTGCTTGGGGGTTGATATCGACTAAATACGACTCCGGTAGCCATAAATCTTGAGGAACTCGCTGACGACGCAAAAAAAATCTAGCGCCATTCCATTTATATATTTGAGAATATCCAGTAGTCCACGTAATCTAATGGAGAAAGGTTGTTTACTGGTGATTGCAAACAGACGCCTGTCGTCAGGTCAGACAAGACCCCTCGTTAGCTGCTGTCCCTGGTATATCTACATCAATTTGTATCTGTCTCAGTCTCCTGTGTTCATTACACACGACAATTTGTAACTATCTTTTCATAATATACATGTTTCCATATTCCTTGTGAAGTAGACAATAAGATTGATCTCGATTGACTCTGAGTCTATTTGGTAACTTTTTAATTGAGACCGATTTACATATAGCTTCCTACTCGTTGTTCTGCGTTAGTGTCAAAAATATTTGTTCTGAAACATTTTGTTTGAAAAATATGCGAAATTATTACAAAATTATAGCGAGAGTTGTTTGTTATTATTATTATAAACATAGTGTATCCATAATGCATATAATAGGCATGTGTATTATATTTCTTATAGTTACTACAAGGAGTAAAATAAGCAGAATAAAATAAACCACGCAGTGTGTTAGTAAAAACGTATTTTTTTATCAAGATAATTTGGCATAGAACATCAAACAGAATATACAAAAAAAAGACATGTAAAAAGGCGGCCAGGGTGTTTCTTATTGGACAGAAACCAAAGAGTTTCAACACCCCCCCGCAATGGAAACACCCTATATACATATAACACTAAATATCAAAGTTCACTGTACACCTTAACACTAGCACCAAAAAAAATCCTATATATACACACTATAAACACCTATCAATTATCTACACTTTATATTTATATGACACTCACTAATTAAAATAAAAAGGACATAACATACAAAACCTACACCTAACCTAAACCTAGATATTTGATACACTTGTAATGTTTCAATTTTGGTAGTGGTTTTGTGAGGATGTCTGCTAACATTTCATTTGTGTGGATGTACTTGATGGTGAGGTCGTCGTGTGATAATGATTCCCTAATAAAATGGTGTTTAATGTCAATGTGCTTGGTACGTGCATGATATGTGTTATTGTGTGCCAGTTTGATTGAACTTTGATTATCTGTGTGGATGATCAGAGTATGAGTGATAGCGAAGACTTCTTGGATGAGTGATTTTAGGTAAATAGCCTCCTTGCAAGCCTCGCCCAGTGCCATGTACTCGGCCTCTGTGGTCGAGAGGGCAACTGTGCGCTGTTTGCGGGCTTCCCAAGACACAGGTGCTCCACTCATCATAAACACAACACCAGTATACGACCGGCGATCGACTAGGTTGTTTCCATAGTCGGCATCTGAAAAACCGATTGGATAAAACTGGCCGTTGGATTGAAAATTAAGCCGCATATCCTTCGTCCCTTTTAGGTAACGAAGGACGCGCTTGGCGGATTTCCAGTGTACCCCCCCGTAATGTGCATTGAATTGAGAAAGGTATGAGACCGAATGTGCGATATCAGGTCGCGTACAAATCGCAATGTACATTAAAGATCCGATAAGCTCCTGATATGGGGCTTCAAACGGCTCCTCATCCTTGTCAGGGAGTGTTAGTTTAAGGCCAGGTTCTAGCGGTGTGGTGACGCTTATTGCATCATTCATGCCGAACTTGTCTATAATTTTCTCAATATATTTTGTTTGATCGAGAGTTATAGTGCCCTTGTTTTGGGTGACTCTCATGCCCAGGCAGTCCCTTAGAGGACCAAGATCTTTAACAGTGAACTTTTTCGCAAGTTCCTTTTTGAAATGCTCCTTCATGGGACCGCTGGTGCTCATTAGGAAGAAATCGTCTACGAATACCGCGACGACTAAGATATCGCTGCCTGATCTCTTATAGTAGAGACAGTGTTCTGACGGTGCTTGACTTAGCGATAATTCTGCCATGGCTTGGCAGACTTTTTTATTCCATTGGCGTGGCGCCTGTTTCAGACCGTATAATGCCTTTTTAAGTAGGCAGACTTTCTGTTTTGGATCAGTGGAAAAGCCTTCCGGTTGTTCCATATATATTTCCTCTTCTAAGTCTCCATTTAGAAAGGCTGTTTCCACATCAAGGTGGTCGACAGTCAAACTATTTTGAACAGCGAATGCGAGTAAAAGACGTACTGAAGATAGTCTAGCGACTGGGGAAAAAGTTTCACCATAGTCGACTCCTGCGACTTGGGTAAATCCTTTGGCCACTAGTCTAGCCTTGTACTTGGTCACTTGACCGGATGTGTCCTTTTTGATTTTGAATACCCATTTACATTTGGTGGTTTTCCTGTCGTTAGGTCTGTCAACTAGGGTCCAGGTGCCGTGCTTCATCAATGAATTATATTCAGCCTTCATGGCTTCAAGCCATTTATCCTTGAGCGGGTGATCAGTTACTTCTTTGTACGTTTCTGGTTCCAAATCTGATGTAAGAAAGAGATTTTCCTGAAATCTCACCGGTGGACGTCTTTCTCTTAAAGGGTACCTTCGTTCGACAATGACAGGGTCTTCAGCGGTAGCATTCGTGGTGCTGCCTGATTGAAGGTCTGTAGCTGCCTCTTCAGTGTCTGCAGAGACTTCTTCATTTTCAATTTCAACAGGCGCAGGCACATTTTCAGTTTCACTGACGGGTATTTCTGTACTACTACGCTGTGACGTCGACGAAGATTGTCCTGGGATTATATCAGAAGGAACTGGAAATTGAATTTCTACTGTATCATTTGTGGCAGAAGGACTGTGATCTTCATTGATGGTTTGGAATTCTACGGTACGTATATTGTCTTCTAAAAAGACTACATCCCTAGCAGTTATGATTTTTCTTGGATTTGAGGGATTTACGAGGCGATAGCCTTTCGTTTCTGTCGAGTATCCGACAAATGTACATATTTGAGTTTTTGACTCAAGTTTCGTTCTCTTCTCTTTTGGTACTAGCACGTGTGCTTCGCAACCAAAGACTCGCAGGTGAGAGAGATCGATTTGTTGACCGGACCATATTTCTTCAGGGATTTTATTATTGAGAGACTGGGTAGGAGAGCGATTTTTTAAGTAGATTGCAGTATTTGCAGCTTCTGCCCAGTAAGCTTTGGGTAGCTTCGAGTCGTGTAACATAGTACGTGTTTTCTCAATAATTGTCCGATTAACTCGTTCTGCGACTCCATTTTGCTGTGGATTATATGGGACTGTAGTTTGGTGGATAATTCCGTTTTCGCGTAGGAAGTTAGACATTGGCCCGTTAACGTATTCGCGACCATTATCCGACCGTAAACATTTTATTTTGCGCCCGATTTGATTTTCCACGAGGTTTTTAAACTCTACAAATTTCGAAAAAACTTCGCTTTTAGCTTTTAAAAAGTATCCAAAAGTTTTTCGACTGAAGTCGTCAGTAAAAGTAAGTAAGTATAAAGCGCCTCCAAAAGATTGTACGCTAATTGGTCCACAAAGGTCGGAATGTATGAGATCTAGTAAGTTATGCGACCTACTTTTAGACTTTTTAAAGGGTTTTTTCGCAAGTTTACCTTGAAGGCAGGGTATGCAGGTTTCATGCGAACTTGCATTGTAATTTATACCTAGACCTCTTTTCTTCAAGATTGCCATAGCTTTGACATTGAGGTGCCCGAGACGTCTATGCCAGAGTGACATTGACTCATTGACCGTAGTCAAGTTGGCGCTCTCACAGATGTCGAGTTTATACAAACCCTTGTAATTTGAGGCTGTGGCTACAATTTCACCTGAAATTGTGCATTTATCTTGTAATAAAATGTATGCCCCTGCTTTAGCGAATACTACTATGTAACCCTTCACTACCAAATTACGTACTGATAGCAAATTAGTGTTTAAATTTGGTACATAAAGAACTTCCGAAATAGCGTGAATGTTCTTAGAAACATTTAAAGAAACTGTACCTTTTCCTTCGCTTAGGATTTGACTATTATTCGCAACAGTTACAGGCTTGATAAGTCTAGAAAGATGCAGGAAGTGCTCTTTTCTGTTGCTCATGTGTGTAGTGGCACCTGAGTCTAGAAACCATATATCCTTGGATTCTGTGGGATGGGAATGAAATGAGGATGAAAGAACTAAATCAGAAATATTATTAGTCACAATTGCGGTACTAGTAACATTCTTCTTGGAATTCTTGTACTTCCTCTTCTTGCATTCATATATAAGATGGCCTGGTTTCTTGCAGTATGCGCAGAACTTGGTATTGCGCTTCGATCCGTCACAACCTGTAGATAGTGCTGTATTGTCGCTGCTCGTTGAGGGTTTTTCGCGATGCTTCTCCTTCATCAGTAGTGAGGCGACAGTATCAGCTGTAATCTTGGATCCGGAGTGCTCAAAAGCCATGACCAGAGGGTTGTATTCCTCAGTTAAACCCGCTAGCATAACAACTCCAACAAATTCGTCGTCGACTGCATGTTGAATGTCAGTGAGTTGTTGCTGTACAGAGCGAATGCTGTTGACGTAGTCCTCCATAGAGCTGCTTCTTACCAACTTTGAATTAAAGAGTTTCTTGAGTAGGTTCAAGCGTCGTAGAAGGCCACTGTTAGCATAGGTTTCCTTTAGTTTTTCCCACGTGTCTACTGCGCTGGTGCAGTTTTGAATGACAGGATAAATATGACTTTTTACCATAAGGCATATTTTGGCTCTAGTCTTGGAGTCTAATCTCTTGAAATCAGTTACGTTCAAGGTAGATCTCATGTCTACTGGTGAATCCACAAAGTTCCACAAGTCTAGATCCGTCAGAAGCATTTTCATGCCAAAAGACCAGCTCCCATAATTAGATGAACCGTCTAATTTTTCGATAGATGGGGCGGTAGAAGAAGTAGCTTGAATTGGGTACCTTAGAGCTGTTGATGGTGTTCCACCAGTTTGCTGCTGAATGTCTCCGCTTTGAGCCATTATGTGAATATTTTTTTTTTTTTATTCACAGACGCAATGAAGGTCCCGTAAAATATACGTTTATAATAGCTTTCCCATAACCTATAGTTACTACAAGGAGTAAAATAAGCAGAATAAAATAAACCACGCAGTGTGTTAGTAAAAACGTATTTTTTTATCAAGATAATTTGGCATAGAACATCAAACAGAATATACAAAAAAAAGACATGTAAAAAGGCGGCCAGGGTGTTTCTTATTGGACAGAAACCAAAGAGTTTCAACATTTCTTCTCTTTAGATCACATGTGCTGAGCTACAGAAGGACGTCCTTCTACTAGAGGAGCAGGAAGGTTCCGTCAACTTCAAGATCGGAGTCATGCTGATGAATTGTGGACAGAAGACTGATGATGAAATGCTGTCTAATGGTAACTCTTTTATGTAACCTAAGTTGATAGAAAAAAAAACACCACAACGCAGTATCAACACGTTACATCATACTTATTCAAAACTAATTTGTTACCTATGTAGTGGAACTAAAAAATGGTCTCTGCCTACCAAATAAACCCAACTCATTTTTTTTTACTGAGATTGATTGCTTTGAGTCGGTCAGGTGCCACAAATGTATTCCACTTTGATGAGTAATATTTTCAAAATTGTAGCAGTTAAACATGAATTGGGTTTATTTCACAAATTTCCTTAAGCCAATTTACCTTCTGGGCAATGAACCTTGACATCCGGTTCCCCAATTAGGAAGAAACAGAGTTTTACAGCGTTTCTGGAAATGCGTTTTGATTTATGAAAACCATTCATGTATATTTACAATTTGGCGTCAAAAGAACCCATTTTCATAGAAATAAATAATCAAGGTTTTTTTGGAAAGCATGGTTTAATCATAATTTCCCCTGGATTGGGTCAAATTGAAATATTAATGCTGGATTATTACATTTTCTGTACATAATGCAGAAAAACATTTTCAGTATTATAAAGTCCAGTGAGGGATTAAAGTATTCATCGGTAAATTATACAAACTTTTTTTATTCAGCTATTTATAGTCCTACCATCCTATTCAGTGGATTCCTAGTATTGCTACCTGCAGTGTGATGTTTTACCCACGCTTGCCACCAATTCGGTTGAATATTTACAGTACTTAATACCTATAACTGTTTTTATCCAAGAGCTAAAATTATAAAAGTTTTGAAATACTTTACGATAGCCTGTCTTGAAGGGGGTATCTGGGAACAAAGGGGACATCTGGTAATGTTATGCCCCCCTTAGACAATCTGAAAGGGACAAACTTGGAGGGGGTATCTGGGTACAAAGGATAGGTTTTAACGAATTTAGTACTCTCCACGAGAAATTCGCACGTCTGCTTGGCTCTCACATAATGTGGAGGCAGCTTAAAATCCACCTACAATCAATTCTAATCATGGGATTTAGGGAATAAACCTTTAATTTATGTCGCATTGTGTGACGATTCTCAACGGAGCCTGGATAGTCGTTAACGATTGTCTCGTAGTTACATTGTTTAACCAGATAATTGAATACCATTGTTCATTATCACAAATGTTTCTAATTTCAATTATCATTGGATATCATTATAAATTTATAACATGATATAAATAGGTAATAGAAATAAATCTTTAACTTAGGACATAGTAAGTAAGTATACCTACTTACCAGATAGTGGTATTTTTAAATGAATGAGTCTTCTTTATTTATTCGTGTGTTTTTGTTTTAGTTTAAACAGCTATTACACTTCATATTAACTAAACTCCAATCTAAATAAAAAAATGAAGTGAAGGCCGTAAACTTTCAAGCATGAAAAAGTATTGCTTTGTTCGAAAAACACCAAACTGATTCATAAATACAAACTTTTACACATCTTATAAGACTCACCTAACTTTACCACTACCGAAAAGTTTTCATCCGAAAGTCTGAATATTAATATTAAGCTGGTATGTTGAACTCACTAGCGCCCCCACATGAAATAAATTTATTGTGTCTCAAATATACCTAAGAAGAACCGAAACATTGAATATTTTACGTTTTGCGAAAATCGGAAGTACCTAATCCTTCATTTTGTAATGCATACGGCAACTATTTATACTTAATATCAAAGCTTCGAATGTCGATCTTGCCAAAAGTGGCCACTTTTAGCACGATCGACATTCAAAGCTTGCTGGATTATATAATTCAAAAGCCTGATGGATTACTAAATGAAGAATTACTACCGATTTTCGCAGCACAACGTAAAATATTAATTAAAATGTTTGTTTTTGAGATACAATAAATTTATTACTAGTGGGGGCGCCAGTGAGCTCATCAAACCACCTTAAATGTATGATGAATTGTTTCAGAGAAAGGCGACGAGAAGTGGGAGCGATTTGTTTCGCTTCTGGGAGACAAAATTCGATTAAGAGGCTGGAACCGTTTTCGGGGAGGTCTCGACGTCAAAGGTCAGTCCGAACACTTAGCTGAAGAAATATTATAATTCTCAGGAGGTCCTTTAAATATTAGTAATGTTAGGAATTGGCTTGAATTACGATTTTGCTGAGAGTGAAAAGTGTCATTAGTTAAGTTTTAGTCCTCAAAGTATTTTTACTGTAAGTAAACTATTGTATGTTTTAAGGATATAAGTAGTTAAGGAAAGTTGTTCGAGACATAATGTGGAAGGTTAGAATAAGTCGTGCGATGTTGTGGTCTAAGACACCAGGCCCTGACTAGATCTTTAATGAAAGTTGTTTATGATCAGGTTAGGATCTCATACCATACCTCACAGAATTTAACGGGAATACCATTTACGATAACGATACTATAATATATTTCTTAAAATAATTTTAGAACAGCTAACAAAAAGAATGTAAATAATATCTACCAAGCTTCAACAAAATTTGAATATACAACAAACTTCGTCTTGAAAGCCGAGAAATTCATACTTTACGCCTAAAACAGCCGCTTTTATGAGTAAGCCGATGAAGATACCTGGTATAAATACGCCGCAGTGTAGCCCTAAAAGTTTTGACAATAATCTACGGACCGAGCTCCGAACAAAATAATGTTATTTCAAAGATTAGGAAAGCCGGAGTCTGGCCAAGTTTGTTTGGGAACATTTCACAGGTAGGAAGGTCAGAGAGTTTTTCCTCCTCCCAATACTTTCGTACGTAAATAATATTATCTGGGGAAACATGCGAGTTGGGAATTTGAAATTTCTTTCTTTCTATTCCGTTTCTTTTAAAAAAACTTGGAGAATGTCAGGTACCATTATAAAATAGATTTGGTTTTGTGTATTTTGGTCTTATTGCACTGCACATGCTTTTTGTAGGTAGAGCAAAATTCACCAAAAAGACAATAAAGCTCAGTCTTTCACCAGCTAATGACAATTTTCTTTAAAAAGAGAAAATAAACACTCCACTAAAATAGTAATAGACTTGTTCATACAAACTTCCAAATAAATTCTATAAGTATTGGGAAATTAGTTACTTAAGTTGTTGTAAGTATATTCAGAGAATTATGTCATAATCATAAATAGTTTTTGGGCTAAAAATTAGGTAATCTGTTATAGAGACTTGTTATCATTGGGCTGACGACTCTTCACTACAGCAATACAGCACACAATCCTGTTTGATATGATGGCCGTCACAAAATCAGCTTTACTTATAAAACTTTAACCGTTGACAATCTACCTACCCCATGAGGATAATCTCTATGCATGACCTAATTTATGTAGAAATTTATGTACGTCCACAATATCACGAAATATTTTCCGCACGTTTCCAACAAACTGTATAACGAATGAGAGAATCCCTGTGTGATGTACTGCGAAGAACATTCAACGAAGAGACAATTTTCCACCACGTCGCGCCACATTGCACCTCTGTGCAATAAAGTTCTAATTGGAACTCACCCCGCATGCTGCTGTGTAGAGAATGCAGCTGCTAAATGGACTATTGATACAAGCAATTAGAGACCTAATTGTTTTTACAATTATGCCGTTTGGAATTGTTCGTGCAAACAAGAAAATTGAAAATAGACTTCGAGGCGGGAAGAAAAGAGTTTCGTGTTACTGAAGTACCTACTGGATACAATTATACCTCCATTTGATTCTTCTATGGAAGCTGTTATAAGCACTACTGGATACAATTTAATATACCTCCATTTGATTCTTCTATGGAAGCTGTTATTAGCATTTCCAGTTTGATATTTTTAATTTAAAAAATTTGAACTAAAGCTATACCTACCTCCTAGCACGGCCAAGCAATCGCGTATTTACCTCTTACTTGCACCTCTTACGATGTGCAGAGTTAGGTTAATTTGAATCTAATCATCATGAATGTTGCAGGTGACATGACCGGCAGCCACTCCATCTACACGATGCACCAGGGTCACGAGATCATGTTCCACGTCTCAACAATGCTGCCTTTCTCCAAAGATAACAAACAGCAGGTGAGTTTTCGTCACATCCTAATAATCCTATCCTACTTATACTTATGATGTATAAATGTAAAAGTTTTGATGTTTATTACTCAATCACGTTTCAACCACTGGACAAATCGGAATGAAATTTGGCACACACACGAGTAGGTTGTGTCGTGGAATAAGATGCAGGCTACTTTTCATCGCAGGAAAACCTTCATTTCCACGGGGAGAGTACTAAATAAAAGTTACAGTCTGATAACTAAGTACGAGTAGGTAGAATATTCTCGAATTGCGACTGGCCTGCGACCTGCGGTTTTTGGCGTTATGAATTTCACCGGGTTGGGTAAAATATTTGATACTTGCGATTGTTGGCACTTGGTGAAACTCCATTGTAATCTTTCTTTTATCCCACAATAAACTGTGAAACGAGTACAAGTGTATTTATTAACAAAGAAAGGGTTGGGTAAACATTGCGATAGTAGAACGGTTCAGAGTGTTCAAACCTTGTCTACGATAGTTTCACATTTGTCATACTTTAGGAATAAAATAACATTGTGTTGTGTCAAAATTAATTACCAAGTCGTCTAATTAAGACGGACCCTGTCCTTTGTAAGAAATCGAAATTGATGGAATCTTTGTATCAAAATGTTTCTTATAATTAAAATATCGAAGCTTGCAAGTGAAACTGTGTACAAAAGGTAAAGAATTTTTCACTGTTCAATCGAACGTGTAATCTATTTCAAACAATAACTGAGAAACCAAGTCACTGTCCGTTGTTATAGTCCTTTTGTTGTTGGAAATTGTTATTATCCTCACAATAGACGTGAACGTGTAGTGGTGTTGACATTGAACTGGTAAAGTTTGGACAGCGTGCATGCCTTAAGCCCTGATATTATATGTTTATAAAACCTTTTTATATTGTAATAACTTTTTTAGTTGCTATACACTACGCTACTTACTATCAAATATTCATAAAAATATTCATCTATCAAAGATTTTTATCAGTCATCATTCATCCACTGAAAGCATAAGTCATTGGACGAATGATGAATCTTTCATTATTTGATTTAAAACGATCAAAATAACTACAGCATGTTGTTTACACTTTTAACCCCGTTAATCCGCTTGTCCGTTGAAACCCCTTAAAATACGTAAATGAATTTGTTCAACGCGGCCGGACCACGCAGAGTTGTATGGTAAAGTTGGGAAAACAGGAAACAGCAAAGTTTTAACAACACGTAACGTAACAACTGTGAAGTCGCTAAGTCCTATGCAAACAACTCAAAATATACTCCAATTTAAATTGTTTCGAAAAAGCTTAGATAAAGCATTGAAGATACATGCAATTATATTTTTACTTTACCATAAGTAGGTAAATGGAAAAAAGTGTTATACATCCCCAAAATAACATACTATACTAATGAACTCAACGACCAAAGTTACTAGAGAGAGTGATTAAAACGGCATTTTATGAGCTAGGTAAGTATATGTACTTACGATACAGCTATCTTATATTTCTGTAAGAAACATATCCACGTAAATTATAATCTTCTTAAATTCTAGGTTATACACCATGCTTTTAACTAAGCTACACTACTATATACAAAGCACGATCAAGTTTTCCACATTTAATTCAATGATACCTACCTAAATAAGTACATAAGGACGAAGGGTTGCAGATATTAGCTCCGATAAATTTGGACAAAAGCCGCCAATTTAATTAAAACTGAGTAGGTAATTATAAACTATGTTTATTTGGTAGCAAGTTAGCAACCTATTTCTGAATCAGCCACAATATTCGTGTGACAAACTTATTCTGTAAATTTCGAGAGCTGTAAACAGAAGGTAAAAGTTCTGCGCTTAATTTAGAAGTTTAGAGTTCGTATTCCCTTTCACTCACAGTAGGTATTCATAGGAACTTCATGATTACATTATTTTATACAATATGTAAAGCTATTGTCACAATTATAATTTTGCTACACAATATCCGAAGAAAAATACTTTCTATCAAAGTCTTGTTAAAAATGTGTTGAAAAATATTTGTATTTGACACGTGATAGTCTAACTGTTCCTGAGAATATCAATTTGGAGAGGCGAAACACGTGTAGCGTTGTATCTACGCGACGTACACGTGCTAAAAAATGCACGTATGCAATGAATTTTACTGTAAAACCGTTTCCGTCGCTTCTAGAACTAGTCCCAAAAAATATGTGTATGCCTTAGAGCGTTTTGGCCTTCCTAGTAATTGTATGACAGCTTGTGCAGTGCTTGAGGATTTTTTCTGGATATACAGGGTGTCCAGGAATTAATGGATAACCCTTTAACTGCGGCTAGCTTGACCGATGCCCTACTTGTAAAAAAATTATGACCTCAGTAAAAGTGTCACAGTTTTCGAAATATCGTACAAAAACCGTTTTTTTCATAATTTTCTCCCTACGCTCAGTTATTTTCATGCCATTTCATCAAATATCAACATTTTTGGGTTTTTTATTTTTTTTAATATACCTTAATAGTTGATACTTAAAATGAATACATTATTTTAGTTAGTTATTTTATAAGAAAATAATTTAAAAAATAAGTTTTATTGAAAAAATTAGGCAAAATATTTTTAAAATTTTGTCTTTGACCTCCTACGGTGAAAAAAAAAAGTGACACTTTTACTGAGGTCATAATTTTTTTACAAGTAGGGCATCGGTCAAGCTAGCCGCAGTTAAAGGGTTATCCATTAATTCCTGGACACCCTGTATATTGGTAAGTACACAAACGCCCTTATTCTGTAAGACTGTTTTTTAGGAAATGATAATAAATACTTCCCAATACAAAATGACCACTTTGATCAGACAATTTTATACGAGAAACAATATATGTATTGATTGTTACAGTTGGAGCGCAAACGGCACATCGGCAACGACATAGTGAACATCGTGTTTGTGGACGATAGCGCGCACAACACCTTCAACCCGCAGTGCGTAAAGAGCCACTTCACTCGTATCCTTTACACTACATAAAAGAAATATGACTTGACATTTTATTTCTTAGATACGATATGATATAACAAAATTCTATGTTAGCAGAAATGTATCTTATCTCTGTTTTAGTTTGACATTTTTTAGGTACTCTTAAGAAGATCCAACATTCAGTCTTTTGCGCTCCAGAATTAGTCTCAATGAATATTTCGAATGATTTTTATCAAAATAGCCGATTGGACGGTAATGGATGGTAGAACTTTTACGACAGCGCTTCAAGGAAATATGATGCTGTCTTCAAAGAATTTTAACATAAAGATTGTTATTCTCTTTCTATAAATAAAACGAGAAGTTGTTGACCGAATTAAGGCATTGCTAATTATATAAGTTTTTAAATTTATTAATGAAAGATATCTTAACTATTTCCTACCGAATCGCTTTTACAAAGAAACACGTGGCTTATTTCGTTTATCTCCAGACTTTTCTTAACACCGCCGTAAATATTCAAGATAGCAAATGTAAGGGAAATATTTACCGATTTGGGTGAAAAGGAAGTTCCAAGGGAACGCGATACCCTTCCTACTTGGCGAAGTGAAGGGTTAGAAGAACGAAATCATAAATATCGCGCACTGTATTAGGGAAAGTAGGTCACTAGGAAAATATGTTGTGACTTGTGACCGATGGAAGCTTATTACAAAAGTAGGGTGAAGGATAGTTGTGAAAGCCTTTGTTAGTAAGTGTAAAAGGAAAAAGCGTTCGTTATGTTTTAATTTTATTTTAATGTTGATTACGTGTTCTACGCGTAGCAAATGTCTACAAAATTGTAGCAACGTTCTACGACGTAGTCCATTGCTACGAAATCGTAGCCTATTATTAATTTCGAGCATAATTTACGATTATAAAACCTTTACTGAGCAAAATAAGTAAAATATTTGTGATTTTCGTCAAAGTACCAAAGTACCTATATGTGTTAGGCCGTGTCATGCGTGACCGCATCAAAGAATTGCCTACATCTACATCAACTGAAAGTCACAAATGAATTAAAAATACAAATGAGTTTTTCTGCACGCTTGGATAATTATTATGCGTTGGTGCGATAGTAAAAGCATATACCTACTTGTGCCAGATAATGTTCACATTTAACGTTCAATATTTCCCCTATTGGTAACACGGCACGTTTTACGACCCAGTAAACCAGTGGTCTTCAACCTTTTTGACCCTACGGGCCAAATTTCCTTAAAAAAATTTTTGCCGGGCCGCAATTTAAGAAAACAAAAAAAAATTACCAGTAATAATTATTTAAAAATTATTTTATAACACTATACCTTTATAATTTGAATTTTTTACATGTTACTAACAAATCAACCTACCAAAAAAATTCGGAGGCTGTGCGCCCGCGTCTTGCCTCACGCGGCTGCAACTTACTTGTGCGCATATTATTATTGTTTTACTAAATAACTACTAGCTTTCCACCCGCTTTAAATGAGTCTTCCCGTGGAAATGAAGGTTTTTCCGCGGTGAAAACTAGCTTATGTCCTATTTCAGAACCTAATCAATATGTGTGCTAAGACCCAAGTTTCATCCCTATCCATCCAACAAACATTCAAACTTTCAAACATCCAAACTATCGACATTTATAAAATGTGTAGGATCTTAAATAATTTCATTTCATAAGCGATATTTCGCGATTTCTATTAGCGATATCGATGCTAAGAGAGTAAGAGAGAAGGTACTAGACTAGCTCGACTGAAAGTTTCTTTTTAGTTTCAAGAATTTAAATGAATAAAAATAAAATTAGTCAGTTAAAAGTTCTGCCGCCTGGCCGCCGGGCCGCAAGCAAAGGCTCCACGGGCCGCATGCGGCCCGCGGGCCGCGGGTTGAAGACCCCTGCAGTAAACTATTGCTGAATTGTCATTTCGCTGACGATAATAGCGATAACCAAAACAAAAGAGGTGGCCGGCAATATACCCACAGTTTATGTGGTGAAGGGACAATATGGGACGCTCTGGGGCTCAATAAGAGAAAAAATATAACAATATTAGCTATTGGTAAGGGAGGAAAGAGATAATATAAAGCTTGCTGGACGTTTAGAGCATGTTCAACAAAGTATTAGGCACGTTAAGTTATAACTATTAGGTAATTTGTAACATCGCATTATGCAATCATTAATAGATTTTGCTGTAAGGTCACACAGTTAGTATTTTATATTAAGAACAAGAAAGAAAGAAAAATGAAATAAGCAGTCTTATTTTTAAGCAGAAATGCCTTCCATGCATTATATAAAGCACAGGATTAAAACGTTATAAGTATGTTTTAACTACCCCAAAAGGCTTTGTTCATAATGGTCGCCTAGTTTTTTAAAATGTTTCTTTTCAATTTCCTTGACCACTCGTTCAGACATCTTCGCAGTGGTATCGGAGGTAGAGGGCGAGGGTTACCGGCTGAGTGTTTACAGTGACGACACGGTGCCTCCTTTCGGACCTTCACTACCATGTCCTCCTGTGTTTAACGACCCACAGCTCTTCAGGGAGTTTCTACTAGTAAGTGCCATCATTTCATCAGACATATTCGCAGTGGTATCGGAGGTGGAGGGCGAAGGATCCCGACTGAGTGTCTATAGTGACGACACGGTTCCCCCATTTGGACCTTCACTACCATGCCCCCTGTGTTGAATGACCCATAGATTTAGATAATTCTTATTGGTAAGTACAATCATTTGCAGAGATTCAAATTTAATTTGCAGGCACCGTAATTCTGTGAATATAATTGTAGGGAATGTTTCTATGTATCCTAAATATGAGCAACCAATCAGAGAAAAATATCATTATTACAAAGAAATATGTTCTACCAGCATAAATTATTTAGAATAGTTTTGGTCTGCCATAGGGCGGATCATAATAGGCATTATTTCTACCTTGTTCATACCAAGATATACATAAATATTATCGACAACGAAGGAGCATAATGACGTCACGGATTCACTCAGGTCCTTGCTACTGTCCACCAGTATTCAACGAACCGCAACTCTACGGGGAGTTCTCTTAATAAATATTCACAAAATGGACACTATTCTAAGCTTTGTATAAAATCGAGTTGGTACTACGTAAAGGCAACTAATATGTTTACCACCGTGGGGACTAAGGTTAACAGCGTACAAGTTAGAACTCACAAAGGTAACATTACTGTGCTTCTCGGTTGATGACTTGTCTGGTTTCAGCTTGGTGATTGCCATTTTGTTTGCAACTGTAGTAGTTGCTACCAGTATAAATAAACGTTGCTTCTGTAATGAAGCGAAAACTTCATTATGATACGATTGAGCTATCATGGGTGTCTCATTCATAAACTAATTAAATGTTACTCCTATTTTTAAATTAGAAAAAATCTAGTGTAATTTGGACACCAAAATACTAGAAAACCTGCAGAGTTCATCTCGTTGGAGCAATCAATCAGTTATAACGCGAACTGTTTCAGACTTATAAACGAATTCCAAACATTAACATTCCAACATATGCGACCGACTAAGCCAATAAATTGTCCCTTTCCACGCTTACTAATAAGCTATCATAGAATCAGCATTCCCCGCCCAAAGGGAGCTGGACCTACATTAACGACGACCCCTCTTAATCTGTAAATAGGTCGTCCCTCGAGACACATTGGTGTTAATTCAGGACGCACTATTACTAATTCTAATTCTTAGTAGCGCTGTCACTTTCTTAAATTTGACATAAGAACAGGATAGCAAACAAACACGTGACTTTGACATTCTTAATTTGACGTACAGCGCTTTAAATAAGGAATGACCATAGAGCGTGCTCACTAATTTTAATTAATTTAAGCAGTCTTATGTCAGATAAGAAATGTCAAACTCACGTATTTGTTTGCTATCCTGTTCTTATGTCAAAGTTAAGAAAGTGACAGCGCTACTAAGAATTAGAATTAGTAACTGGACGGCGTGAATTGAGGCCATTATCTCCAAATTAAATGTTTCTGAGAAATGTTTTAATAAAACTTCTTCATCCATATGTCGGAATTTTGTGAGAAATTTACATACATTTATAATTCGCTACGTCTGACAAATATTGAGAGCAATTTTAGTTTAAAATGTGTATTGTATCGCTAGCCCGTCACCTACATTACAACAATACACTGTTACCTGTGAATCCCTTTGCTGATTTCTATAACATGCCCGAGAGAATCAGCTGAACATTCTATGTTTTTCTATCGCTTCCACTCCTGCATGGAAGAAGAGCGAGGAATTTAAACGGGTTAAATTTCCGCTCAAACTATTTCAACTCGGGGAATCTAATTATCTTTTCTTTTGCAGGTGAAGTTAATGAACGGCGAAAAGGCAGCGTTTCAGACTCCGACTTTTGCGCTGAAAAGGCAGAGAACACTGGACACGCTTATTAGAGACATCTACGCGGAGCACTGCTCAGATCATAAGGTGGTGAGTCTCAGAATATCTTACACAAAGTCAAACTATTCTCACGTTTTTGTTGCTAAATACTCGAATACGGATAAACAAACAGATATAATCTTTGATAGACAATTTAAACTTTAAAAATAAGGATAATCATAATCATGCCTCATCATGTCAAAGATGATGAAGTAGGGTACGTTACTGAAATTTTTTAGCTTTACCAAGCAAATACATATGAGAATTCTTTCATCCGGTAGAATAATTAACACGATAAATTTCAAACTCTACATTATTGCAACACATTCTTTCCAAAGTTCATCAACGGAACAAATAAATGACTCTATTGTTACAGCCAATGCTATCAAGAAGAGCGCTATCAGATGTCTGGTCCGGCGGCGCAGGCGCGGGAGGGGCGGGGGCGGCCAGGACTGAAAGATTCCTTCACGTTGGGCAGGCCTTGAAACTGGACGCCGTGTTGCGAGGAGACGCGCCAACTAGTCTTGTTTCTACTGGTCAGTATTACCCGCAGATTAGATTGTGGTATTACCAATGGTATCAAAGAAGACTGCGCGGTTTCTATTCGAATCATTTGGGAGGAAATGCGCCTTCAAGACTTCTGTCAAGTGATCAGTATAACCATGAATATAATTAACTACACGAGCCACTAAGCATGAGGTTATTCAACTTCTTTGTTCATCTAGGTTCAGGTGGATCTCGAAGGGCACCCTGGGAGGGTCGCGTGTGGCGATCAGCGCCTTTACCTGCTACACCTGTCTGTGCAGAGCAGCTGGCTGAAGGACGGTTGCTGCTGTCCACCACTTCCAATACCTACATCCTAGAAGGTAGTCCTGATATAGGTACCTGTTTCCTTCACATAACTAGCAGCATGATAATTCCCATTAGTAGTTTGATTCTAGTAAATACCCAGCAATCAAAAGTCTTAGAGGACCAATGTCCGTGGTCAATTCACATCAAGCTCATTTTCAGAGACGGGAACGACCCGAGTGGTGCTGCGTTGGGAAGGCTGCGTCCGAAACGCTCGAGTGACAGAGCGAGCTGGCTTATTCAGGGTGGGGGCGAGAGTCATAGGGGGAGGATCCACCACCGGCGGCGCGGGGGGTGCGGGGGTATACGCGCTGCCTATACAAGAGCTGTGCGCGGGCGCTTGGGCCATGCGACCGCTGCAGGACTGCAAGCATGCGAGGCTGCCACGGACGAAGACTGCGCATTATTTTGATATTCTCGAACAAGGTACGTATCGTAAGTTCTTTCGATAGGAATAAAACAGAAAAAAACATATGCCAGGTATAACGTTATCTTTGAAAGTGCCATGTAATCAGATAGGAAAGACTATTCCAATTCCAACCTACTGTTTTCAGGTGAAGGTGGAAAAACGACCCTAGCGATAGCAGTTGGTAGAAGGGTCTTACTGATGGTTGAAGAACAAAAGACTGATAGCGAAATGGGATTCGAATATACACATATCAAGGTAAGCAGGCAAACAGAATCCGAATCATTTAGACGCAGGATAGTGAAAGTGTTTTTATCGAGATGCCCCTTCTCGTGTTTTTCAGGATATTCAACTAAGTGAATCACCAGTACTGATTAAGCTAATGGATGGAGAAATAGGAATCTTAGTAGTCGGCTACAAGCATCATTGGGAAATTCTAGAATCTAATACTGGACAGGTAAAATCGTTGTACACCTTTATAATCAATAACCAACTTTCTATGTAAAATGCTTCTTTAGTCTTGCCTTTATACCTTTAAATGAGACAGCATTGAAAGCATATTGGTTTAAGGGTTGTTTTGTTTTTAGACTGTGAAAAGGGCAGAAAGTTCGGATGACAATACGCCCAGGCGAGGGACTCTAGTCAATGCGCTACGCATAGGAGACGAGAGGGACGGACAGATAGTGTTATGTTATAATCGTAAGTATCTGCCAAATTTCGAATATCGCTGCTGGCCCAATAAGGCAACTTATAAGCCCTAAATTTTTAATTGTTATTCCCAGATACGTGCCATTTTGAAAGGCTAACTAGTAAAGGATTAGAAAGCGATGGAGAATACGATTTTCATTGGACGACTGTTCCTGCTGCTGTTGGTAAGAATCCTCACATTCTAGAAAAAATATCACATACTGATTACTAGAGGATTATAAACCAAAATGCACTGCGTTTTCAGTATGCGCATTCCCGTACATAATGGCATTCGCTGAGGACCTGTTGGAGATCCGACTAGTGGCGAACGGGTCGTTGGTGCACGCAGCCTGCATACCGGGGCTGAAGCTGCTCTGTGGACGACGTGTAAGTTTGATAGTAGCCAAAAAGTCAGAAACCAAATACTGGAAAACAAACGACCGCAGGTAAAACTAAGTGGAACTTAAGGGCAACAGATCCTGTCTTATCTGCTAAAATAGAAGAATCAAGATACTTTCTGAGGCTGGTAGAAACACAGACAGATTTCGCAATTAAAAAGTAGTATTTGACTCATACTGAACTGAAGATACGTCATCAGCATCACTCACATAGTGCAGGCAAAGTCGCAGGATTCAACCTTTTAATTTAAACGACTCAAACCTTATCGTTTTTGCATTTCCAGGATATATTCTACGTGGCGTGCGCACCAGAATACATCCCATTGACTAGAGATATAGACCCAACAATGTTCCAACACGAAAACGAACTAATTCGACAGATGAGCAAGCAATGTGGGCCGTATTCTGTTGATGAGGATGAGAACAATGATAATAAGGAGAGGTAAGATTACAAAAGATTATAATAAAGATGCAATACCTAAATTACACTGACCTCAATTCACAATAGGGGCTTAAATACTATTATATATTCTGTGATGTGACTGAATTTGATTGGTGGATGTTGATCAGATTATCGTACTTGAAAGTTAGTGTTTGAATGGTGTTGGACTGAAAAAAGTTCCTAGTTATTAATACTGACTTTGAATCTAAGGTAATCTCGAACTGTTTTTCCCTATCAACGAAGATCTTAACTCATCTTGAGTCAATTTATCACTCTGAAACATCACATCAACAGAAAATTGATACACGACCTCCTCTCATTTGCAGAGGCGATACCTACAACCAGAACAGCACACCAGGCCGAACATACTCGGAGACCAACTCGACCTCCAGCAGAAGCAGCTCGCTTTCTTCAGAACATGAGAATATGCGCCCGCCACTGCAACGTATGGCGCCAATATCACCACCGAGCTCGCCACAAGGTAAGAAAGAATCACAAAAAAATAAGTATTCAAAAAGTTGCCACGAAAACAGGACTCGGGGTACGATTTACAAGCCTTTTCAGGAAATGACTTGGGCCAGAAACTTTCTCGACAACCTGGCAGCCTATCGGATGGAAGGACTAAGCGTATCTACAAGGTGGAATGACGATGATCTGGTGAAGGTTACATGACACTGCTGTATGCAAGTGACGCTGGACCAATCGTCATGAACACTGAGGATCTTTGAGTTGACTAGTGCTCTAAAATCTATAACATGGGCCTTCTATAATATTTTTTAAAGTTCCAAAACAAGTAGCCTCCAGCTATGCCTCCCTCTACATTACAACAGAAATCTATTAAATGTGTTTATTTACTTCCAGTTCCAGAGAATAGCGGTCGTTGTGTGCGCATCTACAAGATCCCGCAGAGCAACCTCAGCGCGGGATACTACCAGCGACAATCCCTGTCGGCGGACCAGATGGTCACGTCATACTTCTCCGATAGGTAAGGTTACTTGTCCTTACCAGACTGAAAACAATCTGTCCCAAGGGAATCGATCCATGACCTCTGGATCTAGAGCTAAGGCTCAGACCATAAACCACAGTGGCAATAATATTGTAAGCGTAGTCAAAGAAAAAATTACCTAAATGGAATGTAAGACATAAACACTCCGTGATAAGTTGGCAGACGATTTTGGAAAATTGCTATCCTACTTTCTTGGATTCACAGGTTCCTTTGTACCGCCTTATGAATTTCCTAATTCAAGGAGTTGTGTATTTTATTTTTGTCATACATATTTTAGTCATACCTATGTCCAACATTCTGTGCTAACTTGGTAACCTGTATTGCTTGTATTTCAGATCAAACAGCATGAGGCAAAGACTAGCGGAACTGAGACTGGACAGCAAGTCGAGGGGAGGAGGCGATGACGAGAACCTATAAGAAACCACACTCGTTTGCGATCCCAGTAGCTAGATATCGAAACTGGTGCACAATTTAAAAATATACGAGGTACTCAAGTATTGGTTAGCGATGTTTAGAAGAATTGTTGTAGCACAGAAGCCACTTAATTTTTTATGGCGAGATTACGTACGGTTAAAATTTGATAACGGAACGTTAATAAGATTAACGCTTAACGTGCCCACCGAAGCACGAAATCATCTTATTTGTTAGACATCCGATGGTTAACTGATTTGTTGTCCCTTCGTGGGAATCGAATCCGGATCGAGAGTTTGAGAGCTCACGGTTCTCACAACTAAAGCATATAAACAATACAACTAAACCATACTAACTATCAAAATGTTAGGTAGGTATACTTACAATTTAAGGATTCACTCTTTGTTGCAACAAAAATGAGTCTACAATAGTATGAACCTAATAAGTGTAAAGATAATAAAATAAATCCATCGTTGTTGATATAAGATCTACTGTTTATTCTATGGTGTTTTTGTAGTCAGTTTGTTCCATTGTAGAAATAGTAGGTATGTATATAGTAGGTATAGATTGAACAATTTTGATTGGAAATGTGATATGGGCGATGTGATGTGTAGTCAAATGTTGTTTAGTTGTCAAAACATAGAATATGTTAAAAAAGAATTATGTAAGTTTAAAATGATATTTTTTGTTATAGATGTATAACGATTAGTACCTAGTTGTTTATTTTAAAAATCATATTTCTGTAAGATACATTAAATTATACACACACGTTGTATTATTAAAGGACAATGCACAAATTATTATGCTCAATTATCATTGAAACATATTTGTTATTGCATCCAAATTATAATAAATATAATGTTGTCGAATAATATTGGTATTAAAATAAGTTTTAAAATATAATATTAATTAATAGTTGTAAATAAAGAATATTACCAATTATAGTAATATAATGTAACTATAAATAACTGTATTAAAACTTTGAATCTCTGCAAATGATTGTACTTACCAATAAGAATTATCTAAATCTATGGGTCATTCAACACAGGGGGCATGGTAGTGAAGGTCCAAATGGGGGAACCGTGTCGTCACTATAGACACTCAGTCGGGATCCTTCGCCCTCCACCTCCGATACCACTGCGAATATGTCTGATGAAATGATGGCACTTACTAGTAGAAACTCCCTGAAGAGCTGTGGGTCGTTAAACACAGGAGGACATGGTAGTGAAGGTCCGAAAGGAGGCACCGTGTCGTCACTGTAAACACTCAGCCGGTAACCCTCGCCCTCTACCTCCGATACCACTGCGAAGATGTCTGAACGAGTGGTCAAGGAAATTGAAAAGAAACATTTAAAAAACTAGGCGACCATTATGAACAAAGCCTTTTGGGGTAGTTAAAACATACTTATAACGTTTTAATCCTGTGCTTTATATAATGCATGGAAGGCATTTCTGCTTAAAAATAAGACTGCTTATTTCATTTTTCTTTCTTTCTTGTTCTTAATATAAAATACTAACTGTGTGACCTTACAGCAAAATCTATTAATGATTGCATAATGCGATGTTACAAATTACCTAATAGTTATAACTTAACGTGCCTAATACTTTGTTGAACATGCTCTAAACGTCCAGCAAGCTTTATATTATCTCTTTCCTCCCTTACCAATAGCTAATATTGTTATATTTTTTCTCTTATTGAGCCCCAGAGTGTCCCATATTGTCCCTTCACCACATAAACTGTGGGTATATTGCCGGCCACCTCTTTTGTTTTGGTTATCGCTATTATCGTCAGCGAAATGACAATTCAGCAATAGTTTACTGCAGGGGTCTTCAACCCGCGGCCCGCGGGCCGCATGCGGCCCGTGGAGCCTTTGCTTGCGGCCCGGCGGCCAGGCGGCAGAACTTTTAACTGACTAATTTTATTTTTATTCATTTAAATTCTTGAAACTAAAAAGAAACTTTCAGTCGAGCTAGTCTAGTACCTTCTCTCTTACTCTCTTAGCATCGATATCGCTAATAGAAATCGCGAAATATCGCTTATGAAATGAAATTATTTAAGATCCTACACATTTTATAAATGTCGATAGTTTGGATGTTTGAAAGTTTGAATGTTTGTTGGATGGATAGGGATGAAACTTGGGTCTTAGCACACATATTGATTAGGTTCTGAAATAGGA